>RJWM01032493.1:0-21429 GCA_004363535.1 Dasyprocta punctata | reverse complement strand
TGAGGTTTATCACCTCATATCACCTTCTGTGGTTTATCACATCTTCCCTCTCTGAGATGCCCAGAGGCTTCTGCTCAGTTTTCACACACTGGTCCACCATTTGTCCATGTCAAGTCAGTCCTGCAGCACACTTAGAGGTGAAAGGCACCTCAAAGCTAGCACATCTCAATCTGCTCCCTACACCTCACCTTTTCTCAGAAAGCAAATCTCCTCTCAGGAATAAAACTACCTCCCACGCCGTGTGCTGGGACTCATTCTGACACCTGGCTTTGCTCACCCCTTGCAGCCGCAGATGCAGCCCATCATCAGCCCTTGTGGGTCCTCCCCACCACCTTTCTGCTACGTTGCCATCATTGCCAGCACCTTGCACACACTGTCAACATCTCTCCCCTGAACTCCCGCAAACACCTCCAACATGACCTGCATGGGGCTCAGTCTTCCTCCAATCTCTTCTCTACCCTGTGGCTAGGATAGAGAGATTTTATGACACAAGCACGCCTCTGTCATTATCCTGCTTAAAACCCTCCAAATGTTTCTAATTTGTCTTTGAGTAAACACCAACACCCTGAGCTTGACTACCCATGGCCTGACTTCTCTCTGCCTTTCTCTGGTAGTCTCTGGTAGTCCAGGCATACAGCATCCTTTTGGTCTCCATTTGCCAAGGTTCGTCCACTTACAGGGTCTCTACACATGCTGTTCTGTCTGCCTGGAGCAATTTTTCTTCTGTCTGAGTTCTGTAATAGCCATCTCCCTCAATCTGGTCCAATCTCACATTATATTTTCTGAAATTATTTGTCTTTCCTATTCTGTAATAGAGTTGCAATTTATGTTTTATTTTGATTGTATAATGCTATGGCTTGTGTCTAGAGGTCCCTTTAAAGCCTCCTGTGGTCACAGGTGGAGCTTTTTGGAGGCGGCTGGATCTAGAGTATGTGATGCTGGGATTGATTCGTGGAGCAATGGCAGGACTAAGGGTGCCCAACCCCAGAGTGTGAGTGTTGCTCCAGGGCTGGCAGCCTGGATAAAACAGTAGGGACCGAAGAGAGGGCTGCTGTGGTTACTGCTTGTCTCTTGCTGCTTTTACTGACTTCTGCCTGCCATGAACTGCTTCTCCTCTGTGATGCCCCTCTGCCATGTGCCATCCTGCCTTGGAGCTAGTCAATTATGGACTGAAACTTCTACAAACTGTGAGCTAAATAAGACTTTCCTTTCTTTCTTTCTATCTTTTTTTTTTTTTTTGGCACCGGGGATCGAACTCACAACTTAACGCCTGCCAGACAGGCGCTAAAGCCATTGAGCCAAACTCCCGGCCCTAGTTTTTTGAGGCAGGGTCGCACTATGTAGCTCAGGCCGGCCTTGCGCTCGTGTTGTAGCCCAAGCGGGCCTCGAACTCACAAGGCTTCTCCTACCTCGGTCTCCCAAGTGCTGGGATTAAAGACATACACTACCACGCCCGGCTAGACTTTCGTTTCTTAACTTGGGCTATCAAGCATTTGTCTCAGCAATGAGAAAAGTAGCTAAGACATATAATCACTATCTGCTCCTCTAGATTATAAACTCCAGAAGATGAGAGCTGCGTCTTTGTAAGCTTATCCTGGTATCCTCAGGGCACAAAGAGTGGATTGAGTTTAGCAGGTAGCCAGCAAGTAGTTGGAATAAAGAAGGGTAGACAACGATCCTAGCACATGTATTTAGACTAATAAAGTTGCACAGATAACTCCATGTGACTTTTTAAAATGAGAAATGAATGGAGTGACCAGAAGGACAAACGAGGAATTCCAGCTGCAGACACAGAGGTAACACAAGTGACTTGTCTGTAACCCACCCACAGCAGGGAATCATCACATCGTCTTGGCTACAGTACAGGCAGCACATCCGGAAATTACTCACGTAACACATTAGCTGGAAGTTCCATCTTCTACATGGACCAGATTTTAATGTTGGAAGAAACTTTAAAGTGGTGTTACACAGTCCAGACCATGGAGCATAAATTGTGAGAGGCACCAACATATCAATGGAAAATGACCAAGAAGCTGACTCAAACTCCATCCTGATTGTATAAGATTGTTTCCAGGAAAAGAACTTGACTGTGGCAAATTCCTTCTCAAAATAGCTCAACATGCTTATTTTCCATCTTAAACTCCTGCTACAATTAGAGTTCTTTCCAGTACCTCGTGAAAACCAGGCTGTCAGACACTATCATTTCTGGAAATGGGTCTGCATTTTGCCTCTGTTTCATGTAAGCAATTAGTGGGCAGAAACTTTCTCTGAGCAGTCACCACCCTGCCTTTGCTCTCAAGCAGTGGCCAAGTTTGACGGGGACTAATGATGCCTCTGGGCACACTGCGGTGGGGAGCAGCCACTGAGAGGTACCGGCTTCCGCCCGGGTAACACGTCATGCCACGTTTAGCCATGAGGGTCAGTTTGCTGATTGTGGGGTGTGACAACCCTCCCCTGGGACAGCCCTGACCACTTCTATCTAGGCATGATGGAGGGCTTGGCGGACGAGCAGGAGGACATTCTGGAAGCTGCTCTTTTTATATCAACCCTTCTCATATTTATACCACAAATGTTTGCCTTTGCTGGAAATAATGGAGCTGGACCAAGGTGTCCTTGGCACAGTGACGGGGGTCGTGGGGCCTATGTTACATGAGAGCCAGGGCACAGATGGGCTCGGGTGGCCGTGCCATGGCCGCGGACTGCCAAAGCCCTTCCTTTTGGACTTGAAGTGGCAGAGTCAGATGAAATGATCTTTCCACAGTTATCTGGCGTTTGCTTCTGGGCCATGTCCCCTAAGGATGTGCCAGAACTATACCATGTAAGCACCAACGATTCTTTCCTGGCTATGAAATTGCTGAAGTGGAACCAACTGGAATATATTTCTTAAATCCTCTAGCCTAACACAGAGGCAGTATTTTTTTGTAAAGAAGTACACTGTTCAGAAGATATTTGAGCTGGAAGGAGGCGAGTATTTAAACACGCTAAGGCAGCTCTGAGGTTCATGGCCGCTGTTCTTCATGACCCTGAATGCCTGCGGGGGTTGTTCACCGTAACGCCCAGGCGGTCGGTTGCAGCCAAAGACGCTTCTCTCTTCCCTGTCTGCAGCCAGCCTAGCACCCAGCACCTGGAGCAGCAGAAAGCCCGTGGGTGTCAGAGGGAGAAAGGAACGGGACTGAGTCTGAAATCTGCCTCTAATTCAGTGTAGGATCTCAGCCGCATTGTGTTGTATCTGTGAGTCTCAGTTTCTTCATCCAAAAAATAGGGATAATAATTAGTTTCAGGATTGTTACAATAAATACACAAAGTGACACGTTTACCGTGCCCACCAGAGTTCTCCATGCATGATAAATACTCCACACATGCTGGCTCCTCCCCCGGCCTATTCCAAGCGTTTCTGCAGAAGGCTGCTGCAGCCTGCAGGCGGGGAGCCTGGTCGGGGCGCGGGGCCGCGTGGCAGCAGTGCACACACAGCTGAGCCACAGCCATCGTCCCCCAAAGTCGTTCCCGACAGGAACCGACTAACCGTGTAAGGAAAGTGTGGCCGTCTTGTTTTCCTTTGGGAAAGTTCCTAAGAGTGATATCAGAATAAAAACAATGTGACTCAAAAGTGTTTCTCTAGGAATTCCAAACTATTTGTCTTGTATTTTTTATAATCTGAAGATTTTAACATTTTATATCTATCTATTTATACATACATACATATATTTTGACTCCTAAAAACTTGCCATGATGAACATGCAGGTATTTTGGGGGGCAGTGTAGAGACCAAACCCGTGACTTTGAACACACTGGGCAAGCCCTCTACCACTGAGCTACACTCTTGGTTCATTGACGCATTTTAACATGGCTTAACATATCTTTTTATCCTGTAAACACAGGCTAGTCAGGTTCCAACCTCTCCTTTTCAGTGTGGGTGGTGATAAAATGAAATAAAAAAGGTCTTGGAACAAAGGTCTAGGATTGAATTCTGATTCTGATTGTGTCACTTTGCAGAAGAATTTTTTCCTTTTAATTACAAAAGCATTGCATTGATTGCCACCCCGCTGGCCGGTGAGGGTAAAATGAGGCAGTGTGGAAAGCATACAGCCGCGCTGGTGCCCAGTGAATCCTTCAGCCCCTCCCTCTGCTCTCACTGTCCACAGCCTGATGTTCCTTCAAAATACAACTGACTAGGTTAGGAATAAACATGACATCTTTGAAATAATTTTAAGCAGATCTTGGTATATAAAAAGGAAAAGTAATTTTACTCTTAACTTTTCCTGTTCATTATTTCACTGCTAATTATCCCTACTGAATAATATCACGGACTTACACATTTGATGAGGCAATAACTTTTTACCAACATGTGTTAGTGCTGTAATGTCCTTGTAAATAATCATAAAACACAGGCCTCACAAGCATATGAATCAGGAGTTACAATGGACCGACAAACTCTCTGCAGGATACTGTGCACGGCACCCCTAGGAGCGTAGGTAAAGGCCAGTAGTGAAGGGCTGGAGACAGACATGAAACACAGGGCGGCGGGGGCAGAATGAGTGCGCGCGTCGTGCCGAGCGCTGCAGCCGTTTGAAGGAACTCACCACCGTCACCCCAGGGCTGTGAGCTTTTGGGGGCAGACGGTGGGATGGCAATAAAACAGGAAAACAAGAGCTACCGAAGAATACAGGAATGGAGAGAAACGCTCTGGGGGAGCAGATGCCTAGGCACAAAACAGCCTTCTTCTCTTTTGGCGGGCAAAATGGGAGTAAATGCTGAAACGCCCTGAACATGAGCCGGAGGGAAACACTCAAGTCGGCTTCCCAAGCGGAACGTGTTTCAAGTCCAAGGTAACGTCGGCTTTGGCACTCTTGAAATAGCAGGCACATACTCTTCCTCCAAAAGAGTCCTTAGCCAACAAATATGTGACAGTTCAGAATTTTCCATGGAAGATGAGAGAAAAGGTAAAAAAAAAAAATCTATGAATTTAATATATGTCGTGCATCAAGATTCCGTTAAGACTACTTTGGGGACATCATGCTGTAATGGGTCTTAACATGTTTTAAATCACTAATATTCCAACTAAACTCATAATGGAGGCCTTCGACTGAATAATTAATATCAAATATTCTAACTGGCATCAAGGATATATTGGCTATGAGGAAATGATGAAAAGTTTGATTAAAATGGACTTTTATCTGAGGAACTAAGTGACATAAAAATGATATGGCAGTAGCATTAACCCCCTGATCTCAGCTGTTTGGCATCTTAAAGTGATATTACACGCTAAAGCTTTTTGCATTTTCAGGAAGTTTGAGTTGACATTGGAGACATCTTTATCTCACAAAGAATTAAATTGCTGCTAATTCATCATTCTATCCTCAGCATTAAAACTGAGGTGGCAGCGGCCAGTCAACAGCAGCTGACTCGGAAACGAGACCAGGTTTCAACGGAGGGAGCCCGAGGGGAAAGGATGAGAAAGCTTAACCTGGTGGGTAAAGGCGCTGCACTGGTTTTGAGAAGGCGCCAGACCCTTTCGTAGGTGAACACGGAAGATTTGAGCTAGACACGTTCCTCAGCTCAGCTTAGCATTCTTGCAAAATCAGGGCTGCAGTTGCAACCCTGGGTCCTCAAATGTGGCTCCTCTCAGGGTAGAAAGCCAATTGGAGAGAGCTGCACTAGGAGAAAGGGGTCGGAGAGCTTGACTAGGACTTGGATGAAATGCGGGAGGCCTTCCACGAAGCTGGTGAGGAAGAGTGGCCTCCAGCTCCAGGAGAATGTCTTCCTGGAAGCCATGACTGCAGGGAGCTGTCTGTCTGTTCTCAGGAAGCATCTATTGGACCAACTGACTAGCTTAGAGTAGAGAGGACTTGTGCAACATGGAGAGTTTAACTTTTACAGACCCTGATGGCTAAACCCAATCACAACCAGACACACGCTTAAACTGAATGTTCAGTTCTCATTGCTCAAGTTTTCATGGAACTCATTGGTTGATTATCTTCATTAGACTCAGTCAAAGACTGGTACTGTGGCACTGCTGGATATCTTTGCAGAATTTGAATATCAACAGCGTCTGCTTAGCCAGTGCTGGAGGACACTCAGGCTGGCAAAGGAAAATTCAATAGCAGTGAGCAGAGCAGAAATTACCTGGAGAAGAGAGTAAGAGAAACCTGAGAAGGAGCACATCTTTCAGCAGCGAAGGAAACGACAGAGCAGAAGAGAGAGGCTGCCCAGACAAAACGCTCTTGGGGATAACAGAACGCAGTGAGGGTGGGCATGTGGCAGGTTTCACAGCTAGTGACGCCCTCGGGATTGAAGGATTCCTGAGGATGGGCAAAGAATATGCAGGCAAGAAAGCTGAAACCAGCAAAACGAACCAATTGGAGCGTTAGAGCGGAAGTATGCTCTTCTGGTGTGTTCTTCTGATCCGAACACAGTCGTACCCAATATGAAAACACTGGGAACACATTTAGAAAGCTCATTTATTTTGGGTTTCTAGGAAGCAAGCATAAGCTGTTTGCGCCTTCTAAAGTTGCTCTTTCTATCCAAAATCAGCTCTAGTATGTTGCTTCTCATTACATAGTCAGTAGAAAGCAGCTTGAAATGTTCAGAAAGATGTATTTTTCTCCCAAGTAGCTTATATAATCAGGGTTAGGGCAGCATCCGGCCTGGAAGCCGAGTCTGTCCCGAGCAGGGCTTTGTCCCACACAAGTCTCAGGAAACGGGTTTCTTTCTCTGCACCGCGGTGTCTCATGCAGTGCTCTATCAGAAGATCTACTATAATCTTCTTCTTATGGGCAGATGTTATCCTTAATCTTGAAGAACTAAAGTACCAATTTGTAGACACTGCTTTTTCAACTCTCAGGAGTGTTCTAACAAAACAGGAGTCTCTTTTTAGTAGGCAAAGTATATTGCTTAATGTTCATCTAGCAATTACACATTAAACTATTCATATTTCACATGAAGGGCTCAAGGGAAGGGAAAAAGAATTGATTTTATGACCGTATTACAGAGATGGTTGAAAAGCATTACTTAACCTGTATATTAGTAATGTTCTGTGTCATATACGAAGATGGATAAGACACAGTCCCTGTCCTCAAAGGCACTTACAGTTTAATGAGAAAGACAAACAGGTGAGCAAATAATATAAGAGAGTATGAGAGTTGTAGAGTGTGCATTGGACCCTTGGTTGCAGCAGTTAAATGAACAGACTCACAGCCAGACTGCTAGGGTTCAAGTCCCAGTTCGGCCACCATCTAGCTGCTGAGCTTCAGCAGTTTTATTTCATCTCTTTAGGCCTGTACCCTTGCCTGTGAGATAAGAATTATAACGGGGTTGCTGCTGAGCCATAGGGTTGCTGAGCGCATTAAGGAAGTCAGGAGATACAAAGTGTTCAGGACGGTGCCTGGCACACAACCAGGGCTCAGAAAGGGTTAACTGTTCAGAGGTCTGGAATTAATTCCAGGGAAAAAGACACACTCTTGTGGAAAAGTCATTACTTATACTGGAAAACAGTGCCCTAAAACAAACTGTCAAGAATGCTTAGGAGGGTTTCTCTCCCCAAAATTACATGCATGAAAGTAAATCTATGTTCATTTGTATACCGATGTATTAGGAACCTACTATACATTAGGTTCTCATAATAGCTATAAAAATAATGAGTATAAAGTAAAGTCCCTTATTTTAAGAGATTTATAATATAATGGGGTAGAAAAAGTCCATGAAGATATATACCCTAATTCAGGATATTTTGAGGGGTACTAGAAAATTGCCAAATAAATTTCTGAGGCCTCTCTTCCTAAGAAATGTGGGCCCTGAAGGAGATGGCAGGGTTGAGGAAAGACCTTTTTTTCTGAGGACCAGCGCCAAGCTGCGGGTCAGGCCGGCCACCTCAGCCTGTTTAGCTGTGAGGCCCGGAGCGGTGTGCACAGCACTTTCCGGTCCTGAGCCAGCAGGGGGACCCAGGCCATCTCTTTGGGGCTCTTCCCACGGTGACAGCTGCGCTCCTGGACCGCGTCTGCTGGAGCATTTGCTGTCTTGCGCTCTGGATCTGGTCCTAGCCCTGCACCCAGGTCTTCTTGGACAGGGGCCCTGGCCTCCAGCCTAAACCCAAGTCAGCATCCTGCGTCTCTCGGGTGGATTCCCTAGCTCTGAGAACTGCTACCTCTGTGCACGCACATTAGCCAGGTTTACCATGCGGACATGCAGATCACACAGGTGTGTTATGTTCTCTCGCTCTCCGTCACCTGGACTGGGGCGGAGGTCTTTCCCCAGGCAGCTAATCCTCTGGTTTTGGGGAGGGCCCCGGCACAGCTTCATGCAGTGCCCCTCCCCTCTCCCCAGGGCAAAGGGATTCTCAGCAAGCTGTGCAGCTAAGCGAGAGATGGACAACAGCAGCCAGGGGGAGCAGGGCAAGGCCAGAAAGGGTTAGCTGGGCGGTAGCAGGTCCCCAAGAAGCCAGTGGGAATGAGCTCAGGCGTGCAGGTTTGCCTCACTGCAGAAAGGAGAGCGTCTTCTCTACATGCCAAGTGAACAGAGCCGATGATAGAAAGCCCTGAAGTGTGCCGGGTCTTTCGCTGAAGGTTCGGTGTGTATTCCTGTATGTTATTTAATCCTCACAGTCCTAATGTCATCCCCAATGTGCAGATTAGAAAGCAGAGCCCAGGGCAACTAGATCACGGTGAAGGCCACACCACGTAGGTGGTAAGCGATGGAGCTGGGCTCACGCTCCTGGCCCACGCCGCTTCCCTGGGGAGGCGTGTGTTAGTGAAGTCACTGCAGGCGGAGCTGCAGGCAGCAGAGGCCAGTGCTAACGGTGAAAAGCTCAGGGTCGGAAAGGAAGGGAAATGAGGTCATCTCCAGAGACGGGGCTTGGGGAGCTGAGTCATCTTCCTAGAGCTTCACGGGAGTGGGGAAGGGTCAGAACGGCCGCCGAGGAGAGTCAGGGGGTCACCAACGGGGCTCCCGGGAATGCTGGCCGGCAGCAGCGGCCCAGCGATACAGCCTAAGGAGAATTCTTTCGTGATTTTCCCCAGCCACAGGAGTGCGGATGAGAGGCTCTGGTCTTACTCCCTCCTCAGGACCCCACCCTTGACTACGAACCTGGAAGTGCCAGCTGGGGAGGGGATAACGGGATCCCTGGGGCCAGGGATGGGCTAGGGGGTGGAGGAGGCCTGAGATGGGTGGACAGAGAGCTCCCCAATGCAGGGACGACCAGACCAGGAGGAGGGCTGTAAAATCAGAACGGGACTTGGGAGGATTGAAAGGGGCTGGCAGGCGGAAGTGAGAAAGAAGCAGTTTGCAAAATCCATACATTGATAGCCACACATTGTAGGCATGTAGCAAACAGTCGCTTGCTTGTTCGCCTAGGGTGAAGAATAATTTGTCAGACAAGAGGAAGGGAACTTTCATTCTATTTGCTACGGAAGAAAATCGGCGACTGCACAGGCAGGTAAGACCTGGCGCCAGCAGAGCCCTGATGTTCACTGAGGAGGTTGTATTACAACCACGCTCTGCTTTCCAAAACAGCACCCTAAGGAGAAAAAAATAAAGTCATTTTTCTTTAGAGGCAGAAGATTTAACACTGCTTAACAATAACGTTTAACATCGCTTAGACCTTAGCCCCAGGCAACCTTTTAACTACCAAGTGCAGGGGACTGTCTTTTCCCTGCCTGGCCAGGGCTCTCTCTTGGCTCTATTTTGTGTGGTGTCATTTAGCTTGGCGGCAGCTGCCTGGGCCTGCTTTAAAGATGACAGAGTTTCATGAACGCTTAGGAGGATGCCCTCTGACTGGGGCTTCCCCTCCTCTAGGCACTGCGGGGCAGTTCTCCAAATTTGGCATATAAATCAACATTATTGAGCTTCTCTTAAAAACTCCTGCAACAACCTCTACAAACACAGGAACCAAACCAGCTAGAAGCATATGAAGTTCCTTAAAAGGGTGGCCACCAACTTCCAATAGATGGAATTATTCCTATTTTTAATTAAAAATTTAACTCCATACATGTTTCAAATCTTCTCGCTCTGTGGCAAAGAAGGATCTGGTGCCTACTGGGCTCAACTCCTGCTTGGCAAAGAGGGAGAACTGGGTTGATGTGATTTAGTTAAGAGGATGGTAGAATCTCTAGGAGAGGGGAAGGCAAGAAGACCTTGATGGACACAGAGCTGTCTACACACCTAGTCAGGAGGCGGTGGTGTGTCCCTTACCTCTACATCCTGCGCCCCTCGGGGACCGGACGCAGTGCCTGCGAGGGACCTTTGGGTCTTCTCTTTAGATTGCGAGATGGAAACTGAGGTTCGAGCTTTCCCACTGAAGAATGAGCACCAGGGGGCTGCCACGCATCTGTCTGAGCCCTGCTTATCCTCCACCATGGCAATGCGCAGTCACCAGGTAGCCACCACGGTGTCTGTCTGCGCGTGTCGCTACTCACTGCCCCACTGTGACTGTGGATGAATGCACTTTTTGCCAGAAATTATTTCTGGCTAAAGATGCTTCCCTTTCAACCACAGTTACATCCTTGGAGCTGGCAGGATTTTGTCAATTCCTACACGAGACGATTGCTCCAGAGTCACAAACAGCGTTAACATTTTGCGTTTGTCAGAAAACCCCATCTGCAGGGTTTACTCCTGAAACAGCTGTTTAGAGTCAGTCACGATTGGGCATTTCAGGGCTAAGGAGTGTAAAGAAAGGGGTTGGAAATTCGGAGGGGCTTCGTAGTAATAATTACTACTGTAAGCATTTGATGCACTATCAAATTCTCATTTGATGATTATTTGTCTCCTTTTCTACAGAGTCGAGTCCCGAGGACAGGCTGCGACTATGTCTTCAGTTTTCATTCTCCCAGCCTGAACACACAGTAGGTGATCACCGGATATACGTGACATGAACACACGAGTCAAATTTATAGAATTTTAAATGCTATTTCTGTGCTTTTGGTTTGAATTTGAAATATCCATTTCTGCACTCAAGAGTACAAGCTGGCCAAGAAGGGATTAAAATGTTTCCAGTTTTCCTCCCCACCCCTCCTAAGAACCTATTACTTTCCATCTGCCCCAACTGCAATTTCCATACACTTTAACAGTGAAAGCCGGAAATCTTACATTTACAATGCATCTTGGAAACAACTTGCATTTTTAAAAGAAGACAAAATAAAAGACCAGGGAAAAAATATGAATAGGAGAAAAACTAGATATGAGAAAAAACACAAAACAAAATCTCAAAAAACTATGAGACAACATTAAAAAAAAACACAGGGAGATAAAATACAGTGTGTAACAGCTTTTAAAAGATTGTCTTTGGGTTATCCTGCCTAATCAGAGTTAAAAATTGGTTCTCTGCCAGCTTTGAAATTTTATGACATCTGAAAATCAGCACACTGTGTAAGAGCGGATGGCCCCCTAGGCCATGCCTGGCATGAGGTTTAGGATGTTCCTTTAGTCCAGTGATCTGCAGAAGCGCAGCTCAGAACTGGAAGTCTGTCTCATGAGTTAGCACTTTAGCAGCTCAGCTTTGGTAACAATGAAGGTCTCCTTGGGGATCCTTCCAGCACCTCTTTCCAAGGTGACATTCTGAAACATCTCAGTTCTGTGGCTGGCATTAACCTTTCTTTGTTTCTCTTTCAAACTCACTAATTCTCACACTCTCAGCTCATCTAGTTCCCATGGTGGCTGGAAGGTAAGTCATCTTGGAAAGGTTTCCTCTTTGTCACACACTCCTGATAGGAGACTAACGTTACTCTTCACCTCACAGATAAGAGCACCAACCTTTGAGAATTGCATCTCATTTTCAGGGGTGTCTAGTTACAGCATAAGTGGATCATGTTAGGTCAGAGTTGCCAAGTAAACTTTTCCCACACATTTGTTCCTTTCCCCAGTGTCCGTGCCTCTCAGCAATATTTGCTTATTGCCTAGAGGAGGCGATCAGATTCTAAATCAAGCAAAAAGAAACACCTTCCCAGCCTCACATTTCCTTCTCCATAACACCCACATGAAGCCCCAAGGTTAAGGCTGGCCTGCCCTCTCTCGTGGGTGACTCTTAGGACAGAGGATTTTCTATTTTATTGTCTCTAAGCTTGGTGGCAAGATGTTCGATACTGTTTTTATAGCAATGGCTTAGGATTTCCATTTGGCATCCAATATTCTTGCTGACATGTTCAATTGTGATGATATACTATTTTCTCCCCTTAAAAAATAACCCACAAGTGTTTCAATTATTAGCACAGTTGTGAAGATGGCACAGGGGCTGTGGCAGACGGCAGTGAGGCGAAATCATAACATGTTCCCTATTTCAAAACCAGATTTCTGTTTCACGCGGATGTCTCTAAAGACTTCATTTGTGGGTGCTCTGGGGATGGGAGGCCCCTCCGCGGTCTACCTGGGTAAGGACGCGTACTGTCTCTCCAGTCCCTCAAAGCGGAGGTTGTGTGTGTTCCCATCTGGACTCTTTCCAGACACCTGTGGAGAGAGAAGTAATTAGAGATGAGGATCCATTATACATCCCAGTTACTGACAATGCAGCTAAAAATTCTAATCAGTGCACAAAGCTGCAGCCGCCTGCCAAAAATCAACCATGGAAAAGCAAGCGAGAGCTCAGTGTTGCTGTAGGAACTGATGATCATGCCCCAAACGGCGTTCACAATAAAATCACTTCTGTCAAAAGTGGTCATTGTCAACTTGCATCCTTCCTGTCTTCACGCCAGAAATAGTCTATGGGTTGTAAGACCCTCTTCGTCTACTTTTCAAAAAGCATTTTGGTTTTTTAGAACACCTTTAGAATTACAGAAGAATTGAATGGGTAATACAGAAAGCTTTCATATAACCTGTACCCAGTTTTTTGTTTACTACCATCTTATATTTATGGTACCTACCTTACAGTTAATGAATCAACACGATATATTGCTCTTAACTGAATTCCATAGTTCATTTGGAATTTACTTATTTTCTGTCCCCCTTTAGGACACCATGTTACATTTAGTCATCACAGCATCAGAAGCTTTTCTTGGCTGTGACAAGGACCTTGATATTGAAAGCACCTTTTCTGTGAACGTTTCTTCAGTGACAGGGATGGGTGGCAGAGTTACCTGCTGCACAGCACCCAGAAAGCCCTGCCTGGCCACCCTGAATGTCACCTGGCTGCCTCCCTATGGGTGCCTACACAGTACACTGAGCTGCCTTCCATCCAGTGCTGGCGTTCCCTGGATCTTGCCCTTTCCTGTGGCCTTCATGTGGTCACCCGTCTCGGAGTCTTTTCCATCAGTCTCGGAGATCCTGCAGGGCAGTGACTGAACTCTACGTTCACAATACTGCGCTGATTTCCTGAACCTTATGCGTCACTGTCGTACGGAGTGGAAACAGGATGCACACGTAACACATGTTTAAAAGTGCTTCTTGAGTGATTGATTTTTTACCTGTTCATGTTAACACATGTGGTATAACAGACCATCCATGTGCTACCTTTTGGGCTGGGGTAGCCCTCATACCAGTGAGGAAGAGGTAAGTAGAAAACCTGGACTGTTGTTGGGTGGGGAGGAGAAGGGTTTGTTGGTAACCACAGGAAGCACAGTGTGAAGGTCAGTAGTTGACGTTTTTCTACTTAACAACTGGGATGTTATTTTCTCCTTACCAAAATTCACAGTTCTACACAAAAACACCATCCCAACTTGTGCAGGGCATGAGTGTCGGGGTGTAGGTGTGCATGGAGGGAGATGGTGTGGCGCTAAGACACACAGGCAGTTAGCATAAGAAAGCTTATCGTGGCAGAGGGCCCATTAGAATGCGTCCTGCAAGAAACCTCTTTATATGTCAGCAATACACATGGCTGGGGTTGCTGGAGTTATTTGAGAGTGTAAGGATTCAGTAATATCCCTGGGAAGGATGAAGACTGTACAAACGGAAGCAAGACAGAGACACTGAAAATTCTCTGCATTAGGATAAAAATCTTGATTTAGACAGCTGACCTTTTAACCAAAGATGAGAGATAAAGATGGTGACAGACAGATAGACAGGAATTGCACAAAGAGCAAAGCAACAGAAGAGAAGGACAGAAGTACTGTCCTTAGCCACTCCGTCTAAGGTTTTGCTTTATTTTTAAATGGTCTCCTATGTCAGAAGAATTCATGTGAATACCAGAACAGTATTAAAGATTATTAATGGTGGACATTGAAAAAACGCTCTGCTCAAGTATGGCTCTGGACACTCAGCTCATCTCTTTCTTGTAGCTTCAAAGCTCTAAGCTCACATTTTGAGCACTGTCACTGGCCTCTCAAGATGGCTTAGGATCTGGTGCCTCAAGAAGCAGTACCTGTTGCTGTTCCGGTGAGCTCTGAACCATGCTACTAGGCTTATAGTGAAACACTGAATGATACTTATGCTTGAGAAACCTTCTGTTTTGTTGGAAAAAACATGCATTAATAACAAAACAATGATGTGCAACAGGGTGTGACTGAATACCACCAGGATGCTATTAGCAGTAGCACATGTGGAGCCCGGAGGCTGGTGGAGAGGGACCTATGGCACACGTGTTGCAGTGGGCATGTGGCATCCACCCTGTCAGCACCGAGCTAAGTCACCCCCTCATTGCCCCAGCAGCTGAGCATTGGATAACAGTGCACATAGGGCCAGAGGGCCAGTGTTAGCACTTTGTGATAAATAAGTGGCTTTTGGGTTCCAGTTTGGGCATTCATCTCTACAAGGTTCACCATGACTGCTGTAGGTGTAAAGAGAAACTTCAAGGAAGAGTCAGAGCTTTGGCCCGGTGTTAAATGACGGGTGGCAGGATTGTACATGAAAAATTATTCTGACCCTCACCAACTGTGCATTTATTTGTGTGCTTTTCTTCTACTATCACAACATCATTAACACAGTTGTTTGATCCTAATGCCACCGACTGTATCCTAATGCCACTCTATTCCAAGTGATGTAGAATCCAGCCCTGTTCTTGGGGAGACAGGCCTGTGAGCAATTATGCTACAGTGAGATCACCACTGTGGAAGTCTGATGAGGAGGCAGCACCTGGGGGAGTTGAAGACAGCTTCATATGGGTGTTGATGCTTCATCTGAAACTTGAATACAAATGAGGAGAAGTCTTTCTGGGGCAGAAAGATGAAAGAGTAGCAGGCAGGAGACTTCTAAGTAGAGAGAACAATAGTGAAACAACATGAAGCTGTAGAAAAGGCACCTCCTTTACCCCATTATTAGTTCACTGAAAGGAGTAGTTAGTGCTTATATTGTTTGATCAATTTTGTATGCCTATATCTGGTAATCTGAGCAACTATTTTTGAAGACAACAATATGCAATATAATAATCACTGTTAATTTTCTATTATCTTGTTTTGAAATTCTGTATTTTTTAATTCTCTTTAAAATAAAATAAATTAAAAAAAAAAGAAACACAAGGCAGTGTTTTCAGAGGGCTTCAAGATTATGGTAAGGCCAGAAACTGACTAAGAAGAAAAAGATGTCATTAACAATAACAGTAGTGGTGCTACCATGATGCCTATAGCTATCACTGATGTGTTAGAGCAGTTTCTGGGGGGGGATGTAGCTTTTCTATTGGTTTTGGGGTTGGTGACAACAGAGGTGACTTTCTGATTGTAGAGTCCCCATTATCAGGCTGGCTTTGAAGACAGGGAGCATGTGGACCTAAAGTTTTCTGTACAGAAGTGGTGGCAGATCCTTTCTGAAGCAAGGCTTGGAAAATCATTCCTGAAAATGTACACAACATCTTGTTTCTTTAACCTTCCTTATGATTCTGTGGGCCTATGACTCAGGTGTAAAATTTCTTTATGCCTAAACTAGCTCAGATAGACGCAATTCTCTCTAACTGAATAGTAGCCAGTATAAGGTCTGCAAAATTATAGATGCTGGAATTGGTAATGAGATGGTGATTGGTGTTTTATACTGAGAGTGATTTCAGTGGATTAATGGGGAGCAAAAGCCAGACCCCATGGTGTTTAAAACAGTTTTCTAATAAATAAATGACAACTGGTTGTGCAATCTTAGCCCATCATGCTCACAAAGTGGGATTAATATGTTCAAGTACATAAACATTTGTTAGTGTCTTCTAAGTAGAATAACATGCTAAGTACTCTAACACACAAAGATGATTTTTAAAAGTCCCCTCTAAGGGATATACTGTCATTTAATGGAAATGATGGGACTAAATTTGTGTTCCAGTGTTTAAAAAATGGATTAAGCTGTTTTTTCTCAAGTGATTATTGTAGAAAACTATCCAAAGATGACTCCTGTTAATAATTGTAAACATATACAACTTTTTAATGGTATAAAGTTTTTTCTTTGTCTTTTTTATTGGTATTTTCTTGGATTATTAAATATATTTCAAAAACATGAATTTTAATGGCTATATAATATCCCATTTTATAAATTAATAATTTGTCCAATCTACTTCCATAATTTGACCAATTTTTAATATCCCAATTAGAAAAAGTAGCAATATAGATTAGTGTGTTGGAGACAAATATTCTTGCAAATGGCTACCCCTGGACTATAGGAAATCACAGATAGAGCGTTGCTGAAGAAGAGTTAATTATAAGGAGTCCTAGTTAAGTCCTCAGGAAGTCAGGTCACTCGAGGAGGGAGTGAGAGGGGAACAGGCCAGGGCATTTATAAGATCATTTCTCATTTTGCTCTTTGCTCAAACAGACTCAGAAATGTTCCTGCTTGAAGAATTCCTTATTAGGTAATTTCCCTCATCACAAAAAAATAAGGTCAGCGGCTTTGATCCAATTAATTTTTTAAGCCCATTATCTTACTTGGGATCGTGCAGATTTTTTAAAATGCAGTGACCTAAATATAGGCCTAACAAAAACAATCTTGACTTAAGCCATAACAGAAACCTGGCCTTTTACTCAACAGTGTAACACTAGACATGTGCCTGGATTTGGGGCACGCTAATCTCTCCCTTACTGAGACAGCCCAGGAAGTGAAACTTCTGAAAGTTTGGTCAAAACAACTTACCAAGCTCGTGCCTCAGTGTGGTTTTTGCACAGCGACCCTCTTGGGCTGGCGTGGGGCAGCCTACGACAAGCCTTTCGGGAGAGCTTGGTGTGGGAGGAATGCGAATTAAGATGCTTTCAGTTCATGGGATTTCTAATTTCATTCCCTCAGCGCCTGCTGCTGACTGGCATGTTAAGAGCCTTGTTAAAATAAAGCTATTAGTCTTTTCTCCACAAAAGCAAGGCACTGGCTGCTTGCATTCAGGGCTCCTTAAATGAGTATGTATTTCTAGCCTGACATTGCTAGAATCAGCACTTTCATAAAGCAATATCCTAAAGAGGCCATTTAAGCACCCTCCAGTTCCCCCATTTGCAGATTAATGACAGAGAGGAAGATATAATGCCCTTTCAAACATTTTAGGACAATTCATTAAAAATAAAAGAATAAATCACATAAGGTTTTGTGCACATGTCTGGTGATGAGAAGCGGAAACAATTCAAAATTAACATGTTTTCCAGCTTTCATAGGTTAGGATACATTTTGCCAATGTTGTAATTTATGTCCTATAAACCAATTTTCCTAAGAAATTTAAAAGCTGCTGTGACGGAAGGGTTCCATGAGAAGCCACAATGTGGCTTATCCACCTGTCTATAACATCTTCATCTACTAATAGGTCTTACTCAGAGCAATTACTAAAAAATGAGTTTCATACTGCCACACATGTCCTAAGATTAAGATGCAAAGTATGAAACGTCAAATGCTGTTTTAGAAAATGTGCCTTTCATTTCAAGTTGGTATTATGACAGAACATTTCGAGCAGTGTTTAGAATTTCTTTTAATTCCATTGTTCTTAACTAGTTGTCAGTTTGGCCAGAAGATGTCTAAAGGTCTAAGACAATTCAAAGTTCTAGAAAGTTGCAAACTTGGCTTTGAGCACCGTCTTTAATATTAATACGCTCTACTAAAGTGCTGAAGGTCTGGAGCTAAGGGCAATGCTCTAAACCGAAAGAACCCAAGGAGGTTGCTTAATCGTTTTTCTTTGGCCATGTGAAATACATTTATGTCTGAGCCACATACTTACAAATATTACAGCCAGTGAGGCAAAAGAACTCACACTTATTCAGACTATTATTTCTGAAGTGTTTGTTTTCTCTAATCTGATTTCAGCAATTTTGTCAAATAACTGGGTATTCAACTTATAGAGGAACACAGAACATCTGCTAGTTTAGAAAATACAGCAAATAAACTATTTTAAAAAGAACTCTTGAGTGAGCCTTTTAACCATTTTCTGTGCCTCCGTTTTCCTCCCTTATAAAATGTCAGAGTTAAAACAGAAACTCTCGAAGTCTCTTCAAACTTGTACACATTTATAAAAGTAGTCTCGTACAGCATCCGCATTTACAGTGACTAAGTATACCTCATTAATACACACAGAAACTAGTTAGGGGCTTAAATGGTTTTATAGTTGAATGATAAAGATAGCCAAGTGATCTGTAATCCGTTTCTGTATTACAAAATCATAAAGCATTCGCTGGGATTGAAGCTTGAAATCTTAGGCTAGCTCCATTCAAGTACTAAGTAAACGTATCCTGGGCCCCAGCATCTTAATAATTTGTACTATCTCTGGTATGATTGCCTTCATAGAAAATAAAATCAGACATCTCCTGCCAGCTCTGTTTGTGTCTAGGCCCAAGCTACAGTTACCATAGAAACGATGGTTGTGGATACAATTTTACAAATTTGGCTTCATCTGTCAAATACACTGTGTGCAATGCACACGTGCGTGAGCACACACACACACACACACACACGTGCACGCCTTGCCAATAAGCTTAAAGAGCAAATTCTGGCCTTTTGTCTTTAATTAAAGAGCCAGACTCCATTTCTTATTTCCTTTCTCCCATCTGTCTACCTTCAAATAGACATATTGCAACACCGGCTAAAATATCAGTTCATACATTGAGACAAGACCAAGGGCTGAGACAGTGATGCAAAAAGATACTAGGAAAAAGCATGTTTTAAAAACTGTCCCCTCTCCTGCATTCTCCAGGAGCACAGTAAACAGGAATTTGGTGGCATTTCAGTGACATCAGATACTGCTATCAAATACATCTTTAATGAAGTTGGTTCTAATTCCCACTTTCCCGGAAAAGAAGACCTAAGTGGAAGATAACCAGTCTTGAAAACTAGAGACGAGAAATGCCAGCCCCAGTTGGCCTGGCCTGGCCTGCCCTGCCTCCCAGAGCAGCCCCGAGCCAGAGGAGAGCGAGGCCGGGGAGGCAGGGGCAGGCCGACTGGGGCTGGCACTTCTTGTCTCTAGTTTTCAAGACTGCTTATCTTCCAGCTAGTTCCTATTTTCAGAGACACACAAGATTGTTGCTTGGGTGTCTGATGTTAGTCATTTATTCCTGGCTGTGTTATTTTCTTGTGTTCTGTTTCAGGGTTCTTAATCCACCCCGCAAAAAACAAAGTTGTCACTTAAAATATATAGTTATTAAATGATACACTAGTTCACACATATTCTTTCTCTGTTTTTCCATTTTCTTTCTTTCATTTTGTTTTGTTTTTACGGTGGCATTGAGAATTGAACCCAGGGCCTTCACACTGAGCTCCATCCAGAGCTCCTTTTTCTGTTTCTTATTTTTGAGACAGAATCTTGATAAGCTGCTAAATTTCTCAGGCTGGGCTCCAAAACTTGTGATCCTCTCGCCTCAGCCTCCCAGAGTGCTAGGATGACAGGCATGTGTCACCACAGCCGACTGTACATTATTGCCGATGAGTTCACACCGGACTGTTGATCTGCTGAATTCCACAGAAGACATGGACTCACGAACCCTCTAGCATGGCTTAAGTGCATGTTCATTCATAAAGACTAAACGTGTCAATGCAGATGCAGTTTTAGCTCTGCAGAATGTTTCTTTTTTCTGTTTTGGTCGGTGGGCAAGATCTGGTGACTTCCATTTATAGTTACTGGGAACAAGGGCTCCCGGGAACACCCCCAAGTCAGAATGGCGAGCTGTAACCAGCTCCACCATCCCCGCCTCTGCCTTGCTTCACGCACAAGGAGATGAGGGCTGGGAGAAGCCAGGCTCTGCCCTGAGACCTTGGGACCACGGGCACCGCCTGCCCCACTCACGGTGCTGCTGCCCAGGCCACGGCGACCGTGATTCCTGCTGCCGTTCCAGGGGACCCGTGGCGGCACACAGGTGAAACGTGTGATGCCGCGACACCCCAAGGGCAGCCTGAAGGTGTCTCTGGCCACGATCAAGCACCCCGAGGGCCCTGCCGTATTCATTTCCCACAGCTGGAGGGGTGAACAATCGTGTGCTGATTTTTTCGTAGTAAAGCTAATTTCTAATACAGTTATGTTTTATGAAAACAACCACCTGTACTGCATGCAATTTTTTTCAGCCACTCGGACATTGTTATAGGTCTATTAATTTGGTTGACGCACGGTCCCAGGCTGTAAGCATCACGGGGTTACAGGAGACAGCGGCTCCTTGGTATAGATTGTGTTCTCAAGGACTGGAGGCTCAGGCTTTGTTTGTCATGATTTATTGAGTCAACAAGATAGAAGTTTCAAACATCTACTCAGTGAAAGCTAGAAAGAGTCAGATTTCATAATGATTAGCTAGGTTTTTGACTCAAATCTGTTAAGGAGTAGAATTTGATCAAAATGTTTTTAAGGGAGCTTTATTCTCATGAGACCTGTCCATGGCTATTCCTACTGAACCGACTACTTGTCTTTTGTTTACACAGTTGTTGTTGTTGTTTAATCCCTTAAACATAGACTATAAATATTTTTACTGTTCAGATTTAAACTTGGATCTGCAGTATACATCAAAATCATTATGAATCTTAAATATGTAATTGCTTAGAGTAACAGAAGATTATTAAAAGTGCAGACCTCACAGTAGACGAGTAAAAACCTACTCATGGGTGAATTAATGAACATACTGGATATAATTACTGTGGCTCTGGTGGCTTCCTCGCAATAAAGCACTTATTTAATTCATAAAGTTATGAGATCCTTTCTACCACTAACACTGCCATCAGACAGGCACCCCGCCCCCAGTTGGTATTAATCAAATGTAAGTTGTGACTGACTGTTGTCTGACGAGTTCAAGTTCCAGGAAGATGAATGAAGGCAAAAGGAGGAGAAAGGAAGAATTTAACAGGTAGGATTCTGAAAATTGATGTTCTTATGTCAAAACCTACTTTGGAAAACCAAAGCAAATACTCACCCACACTCACACCATGCAGCAGCCTTGTGTTACATGGCAGCAAATAGAGCTCAACTTCTTCCCGAGTCTGGTACTCAAGACCTTTGGTAACTGACAATACCCTGACTTTCCCGCTTCACCCTGCCTTTCTCATCCCCGCTCAGAGATTTGATCCCATCCCCAATTTGACAGAACCTGAACGTGCACTTTGGGCCGAGGCAGCAGGCCCATGTCTTTACCCTTGGTAGCTCTTCCCACGCCCACTAACCACCCAGGG
>RJWM01032492.1:0-21390 GCA_004363535.1 Dasyprocta punctata | reverse complement strand
ATCAATCAAAGAATGGATAAAAAAGATGTGGTATTTTTATACAATGGAGTACTACTCAGCTATTAAGAAAGATTGTATTGAGACTTTTATAAGTAAATGGTCACAACTTGAGACCATACTCATAAGCGAGATAAATCAAACCCACATGTGTAAATACCGTATTGTCTCCCTCGTGTAAGAAATGGAAAAGTATATATGATTCAAAATCTACAATAAATACTATGGAAGGGTAAAAAACAGCTCAAAGAGCAAAGATAATCGGGAAGGGAATGGGCGGAAAGAGAAAAGGGAAGAGGAAAAGATATAAACCTCTATATATGTATATGTAAGATAACTAAAAAGAACACTGCTGAATGTATTCATTATTGAGAAAGAACAATTAATACTCATATGATTAGATCAATCTTGCATGTCTATATCTGTTAATGTAAGAAACCATTTTAAAGATAACGATACGCAATATTGCAACCATTGTCAAGCTTCTATCTTCCGGTTTTGTAAACCTGCAATGTTGTGTATTTACTCTAGTTGTTTGCTTGTCTCTTTTGCTTGTTGTTTTTACTATATATGTCTTTTGTTGTTGTTGTTGTTGTTGTTTTTGTTTGTTTTGTTTTTCTTCGCTCAAATGAAAAAAAAGAAAGATTGCATTGAGACTTTTGTAAGTAAATGGTCATAACTTGATACCATACTCATAAGTGAGATAAATCAAACCCACATGTGTAAATACCATATTGTCTCCCTAGTGTAAGAAACGGAAAAGTACATAGGATCCAAAATCTGTAATAAATACTACGTAAGAGTAAAAAACAGCTCAAAGAGCAAAAGTAATTGGGAAGGAAAAAGTAATTGGGAAGTAAAGGGTAGAAAGAGAAAAGGAAAGAGGAAAAGATATAAACCTGTATATATGTATACGTAAGATAAGTAAAATGAACACACTGCTGAATGTATTCGTTGAGAAAGAACAATTAATACTCATGTGATTAGATCTATTTTACATGTCTATATCTGTTAATGTAAATAACCATTTTAAAGATAACGATACACAATATTGCACCCATTGTCAAGTTTCTATCATTTGGTTTTGTAAACCTGCAATGTTACTGTTGTACATTTACTCTAGTCGTTTGTTTGTCTCTTTTGCTTGTTGTCTTTGTTATATATGTCTTTTTTTCTTTTCTTTTTAAATAAAAAAAAAGACCAAAAAAAAGGAAAAAAATACTAGGGACTTGGTCCTGCATTGAAATTGTTGTTGGCCAAAGACCATGTAATAGATACAGTGTACCAAGCATGAATTGAGCAGAAATCAGAGCTACCAGTGGTCATAGGGACACAGCCTGTAAAATCACAGTAACCTTTCCCATGATGCGGTTGGATAATTGAACAAATCTCATCCTGATATTAAGGGACTTTGGGTTATGTATACTTGTTTTTTCATAGCCAAAATTTCTACAGCTACAGGACTGAGCAGAATTCACATATTATAGGACTTTGAAGTTCCAGGGAGCACAGAATGTGGAGCACAAGAGATAAGCAGAGTAATTGAGACAAGAAAGAACATTGTCTTCAGCAACGGGAATGCCATTAGTAGCCATCAATATTTACTGAGCATGTCAAGGGAGAGGCATGGTTTGTGAAGGCTTCTGTTCAGTAATTCTTGAACCAAGCCTATGGAAACTGTGATGATGACATCAGATAACTCTATCGAGAAGGCATAATCAGGAATTCTTTAAAATAATGCTTTCAATTGCATGGCCCATCAAAGCCCTGATCATCACTGTAGACCCCAGGTCCGCTGGCAGCCAGCAGAGCAAGGCGGAAACCCAGGAGCACAGGAAGCAGGAGGCGCCCCACAGGGGTGGAGCACTGACTGTCTTGAGCCAACAGCTGCCTCAGGAACCTGACACACATCCTGTTAGGAAACAGAGAACAATGATCAGTGTATGTTGCTAACTGCTCTTTAGAGAGAGCTCTAGGCTACTTTGTCATTGCTAACCCAGGAACCCTCTCATAAGGTTTTCTGTAGATGAGCTGAGTAACCTCACATTTTTGCAGATCAGGCAGTAGAGATCAAGGAAACGCTGAGATTTTTCCTAAGTGAGGAAAACTAAATGAAAAGGCAGGAAGTGCAACAGATTGGTGCTCTCATCCCAATTCACTGGAAGGAACCATCCAATTGAGGGGGAAGCACACTGAGAGATGAGTTGGGGGCAGTGGTCAGAATGTATCTGCCTGGAAACTGTCTACTTTGTAACATGTGGAAGCTGCACTCCCCAGAAGGATGAGGGACCAGCCCTTGGTGGAGATTATTGCACAGAGACATTAGGGCAGGAAGGGAAAGAGTGGTTAGGGGCCTTCTCACCTGCTTCTTGACACTACCCTTTTGTTTCCACCACTGGGAAGTTATTGGTTGGTTCCTTGTGTCTTGTGGTGCTCTCTGAAGTTGAGAAGCAGTTAGAAGAGAGAAATCTGTGCTTCCGGATCTTCCACAATCTCCCCAAACCCAGAAGCACAAGCTCCAAAAGAGTAAACAAAAGGCACAGCCCATTAACCCCAAACATGGTCTTTAGAAAGATGGTCTTCTCAGAGGGACGGGACAGATTACAGGTTATGCTGCCAAGGCAAGGTTCTCGACGACATGAAAAGGAACTGGGTACCTTGAACCCATACAAATGGTACTGCCCCCCCAAGGCTGCCCCTTCTAGGACCACTCGAGCCCCCAACTGCACCACATAGGCCCAGAATATCTTGCAACTTCCAGCCCCTGAGGCATCTCTGCAGCTGTCCCCTTTATGGATCACCATCTCCTCCTCCTTCGCCTTTCTTGGTTCCTCCCAGTATTCAATCAGATGACACAAAGTGAACCCCACATAGAGGGCACTAGGTACAGCCACCAGGATGACTTGGAAGGCCCAGAATCGCAGTGGAGAAAGCGGATGGGATGCATCATAGCAGGCAGCCTTACAGCCTGGCTGCTGGGTGTGACACACAAATTCACTCTGATCATCACTGTAGACTCCAGGTCCGCTGGCAGCCAGCAGAGCAAAGCGGAAGCCCAGGAGCACAGGAAGCAGGAGGCGCCCCACAGGGGTGGAGCACTGACTGTCTTGAGCCAACAGCTGCCTCAGGAACCTGACACACATCCTGTTAGGAAACAGAGAACAATGATCAGTGTATGTTGCTAACTGCTCTTTAGAGAGAGCTCCAGGGTACCTTGTCACTGCTAACCCAAGGACCCACAAAGCCTTTTCCTGCCTCTCCAAAAGCCTGGTTGATCAAATATTATATTAGTCAGCTTTGAATGCTTAAAACGAATTACCTGAGTCACTTATCTTTGTAAAGAAAAAGTGTTCATTTAGTTCACAGTTTGGGAGATTCAAAGTCCAAAGAGTATAGCATAGGCTCGGCAAAGCCACCCACTGAATGCATCGTGTATGTTGGATGGCAATAGCAAGGAGCATATGTTGGAGCAAATGCTCACCTCTCCAACCCCCTGCTGCTCCCTTTCAAGAGAATCTCCCCAAGACCTAAAGACCTTCTATTAATTACCACCTCTTTTTTTTTTTTTTTTTTTTTGTACTGTGAATCAAACTCAGGACCTTGTGCTTGCCAGGCAGGTGCTGTGTCACTGAGCTATATCCCCAACCCTAATCCCCACTTCTTGAAAGTCCACAGCACCTCCAAATACCTCACCTTGGATATCTGACTCTTTGGAGAACATTCATCAAAACCATGGCAAGCATCAAAACTCTGTACCTATTTGTTAGTTAACGGAGTCATCCATGTGAGGTAAATAGTTCAGTAATGAATTGTATAGGAGACGCTCAATACCTCTCTCTTCTTGCCCCTCATCCACTCTCCCCCCACCCCCTCTCCTCTCCTAGCTTCCACTTCTGTATTGCTGGAACGAAGAACTTTGAGCAGGGGTTCTCTGTCTTTTTTATCCTCCATCCCTCTCTCCCTTTCCCAAAGACTAATAGTAATAGCCCAGGATAGTACTTTTTTATTTCTGCCCTTATTTGTTGCTTCCCAGGTGATGGTTGCTACATCTGGTGGCACTAACAGTGTCACCTTAACCAAATCAGTGCTAACACTGAGAGGGGACACTCTTTCTATTGTTCTCTGCTATTCTCCTTTGCCTTATCCTCCGTTGCTCCCACCATGGTGATAAGAATGAGATGCAGTTAAGTTAGCAGATTAAATAGGATTGGGACAAAATAAACAGAAACAGTTCAACAGCACATTAGTCTGATACTCTTTAGACCTTACCAACATAGGAACATGAGAACATCTTGAAGAAAACACAGCAGAATTTGCCATTATTAAATGCCCTTGTGTTTGAGGCTAGAACCAGAGATGAGGATAGAAATTTAAATTTTCACTCCCCTTTGCCACTGTTTTCTGGGTACATATATGCCTCACAGTGAGAGGCAATCACAGTAAAGGACAAATTTCAGAAATTCCTTGGTTCTACCACAAAAATCGCATCTTATTTCAAATCCAACTTTGACATCTTTATCTCTGTCCCAGTCAACAGCCTTCCCCAATACCTAGTAGCTATTTTTAACCATCCGTAAAGCAAACCCACATGCTTTCTCACTTGGCTCTTCTCAATCCCAAAAAACCATGTGCTATGGTCTGAAAGTTGGTGTCCTCTCAAAATCTATATGTTGGAACTTAATACCAAATATGATAGTATTAAGAGGTGAAACCTTTAGATCACGAGGGCAGACCCCTCATAAACAGGATTAGTGCCATTATAAAAGAAGCTTGAGGGAGCCATGTAAGGACACTACAAGACACAATCCATAAGAAACAGGCACTCACCAGATGCCACGTCTGCTCATGCTCTGATCTTGGACTTCCCTACCTCTAGAACCAAAAGAAATGAACTTTTATAAGTCACCCCATCTAAGGTATTTTGTTATAGTGACCTGAACAGACTATGACAACACACTATGCATCTTGTCCCACAGAGGAAATAGAAATTCTGGTGTGAAACCCTACAGGTTTACTATTTCATCTTCACATTTATTTTCTTATCTAACATCTTAGGAAAAGAAATGACACTGCCGTTGTCTATGGCTACTGCCCCTTCCAAATCTATGTCTTTGGATCTCTTCTGTTTCTTCAAGAGTTTGATCTCCAAACTGTCTTGCTTATAATTTACCCCTCCATTATTTCATCTCCAGCTATGAATATGATTAGGTATCGCCACCCTTTATCTTTAATAACAATGACTTGGGTCTCTAAGTTAACAAAGCACAAATAACCATGCCTAATTTGTCTCATACCAGTTTCTCAATTATAGTACCCAGTAATATGCATCAAACAACTTTAAATGGAAATTAGTATTATAAACTATACATAAGAACAAGCCATATATCAAAGCATGGGGAGAATTATTACTTCTGACCAGTTAAAAGTGGTGGATTAAAAGGCTTTCAGGGTATCTTTCTAATGTAATTGATTGACAAGAGAAATTTGTCACTATCTACCAGATGTGATGAAACTATATTTTGAGCCCCTGTAAGTCAGACATCTCTTAGTTCCTATCTTTCCACTTCTTTCACAGACTATGAAATATATGATAAATATATCCCAGAGGCATATCAGCCCACTGAAATTCGTCTTTGAAAATGAGTTAACATTTTTAGGAGCAATCAATTTTCAACTTCTAGAATGACACAAAATTAATCTCATAATTAAAGGTGGTAGATTGTAGTTATTTCTGAGACTTAAATTTGACAATAAATGGATTTTTTAAGATAGAATAGATGGAGCATCAATGTAATACAATTAAAACTCACTTTGAAGAAATGTATCAGATTCCAAGGAAATCAAATTGCAATACTCAGAAACATACTTGGGAAGCTGTTTAGAATTGAGAAGAAGAAAATAAATAGCAAAAATAACAAAAGATAAACAGATACAAAACACAGCCTATTTTTCTTATGTGAAAATCAATATAATAACAAAATAAAACCCCTCAGGCTGAACATCCCTAACAAAATCTAAAATCCAACATCCAAAACTAAGTGTCAACAAGACACCAGAAGAGGGAAATTTCACACTTGACCTCATGTGACATATTATGATCAAATGCAGGTACACCAGAAATAGTCTATAAAATTATCTTCAGACTATGTGTATAAGGTATCTATGAGGTGTGATCAAAATATGCACTGAATGAATAAACTTTTTCTACTTATTACAGTAAAAGACACATTATCACTAATAGCCCACAAAATCCTTCCCCTCACATTCCACTGTCCTTGCCACTTTTTGAAGCAGTTCTAGAAGTCCTCTTTCATGAAGGTCTTTAGTTGCACTGTTATAATTTCCCTGATGTTCTCAATCAATTCAAAACATTTATCTTTCACAATCATTCTGACTTTGCGGCAGAGCTAAAAATCACACAGCGCCCAGATCCGGTGAATAAGGTGAATAAAGACACACCATAATGTGTTTATTTGACAGAAATTACCATAAACATGCTAGGCATGGTGGGGCATGCCTATAATCCCAGCTCTTGGGAGGCTAAGGCAGGAGGATCACTGTGAGTTTGAGGCCAGCCTGGGTTACATAGGCAAGTTTAAGGTCAGCCTGCACTACATAGTGAGACCTTGCCTCAAAAAAAAAAAAAAAAAGAAAAGAAAAGAAAAGAAAGAAAGAAAGAAATTAGCACAAACATTTAGTCGCTAAGGAGTGATTCATAACTATAATAAATTTTTAAATTTAAATTACAGTAAAAGACAAATTGCCATTAATCCCCCTCATAATACCTTCCTTGTTTCAAAAACATTTATCTCATCATTTTTTGGCAACATATCTTTTACCATAATAAGTTCATAAGTTTTTTTTTTAATTTACCAATTCATCATATTCTTTTATCACCTTGTATGAAACGTAAGTAAATTTCATGCTTAGAGGTGGGTCCCATGCCCAAAAAATCTCATTATGTATACAAGAATACTCCAAAACCAAAGAAAAAAAATTTCTAAAGATTTCTGATTTCAACCATTTCAGATAAGGGATATTCAACCCGTAACTTACTTAGAAGGGGAGAAAGTACTTAGTGAATTAGCTGAGAAAAAAGTAACTTCTCAATAAATGTTGACTAAATTTTAGAAGGGCGCTATAGAGCTCTACAGAGGATCAAAACTTTTGTTCTAATCTTAAGTTCCTCAACCTTGGCACTACTGACATTTGAAACCAGTAATGTTTTGTGTAGGGTGGGTGCTATCCTGTGGGTTACAGTATTAGCAGCACCCCTGGCCTCTACCTACTAAACATCAGCAGCACATTTTCCCTCTCCTGCTCACACGGCGGCAATCAAACATATGTTCAGACACTGCTAAGTGTCCTAGGTGATAAATTCACCCTGAGTTTAGAACCACTGTCCCTGGCTTATCATAAAATTCTCCCATTCTTGGCCCCATTTAGCAGCTCTATAAAGCAAGATATCTGAAACAGAGCTTCTCAAGGACTTTTGTAGCTTTCCTTTTCATAAAACCATGATAATCAGCCCATCTTCCAGTTAGGCATCACACCCTCCCTCAATCAACCCCCATAGTGAGGTTGCCCATAGCCCTATCCCACTGGACAAGTCCACGGGGTCCCTGGATTCAGGGAAGGGAGTCCCAGGGTGCTGAAGGTTTCTTCCCTGGCTCTCTTGGAGAACAATCAGACTAAATGCTAACTTGATACATTTTAAATTCTTGCTCTCACCCTCATCTTATTTCAAAGCACAAACCCAGCATCCTCAAAACATTCCCAGGATAAAACTAGGATTTAACAAGGAATGGGCCTGATATATTCCAAGAGTCAGGAATTCAAGTACCTTACAGTCTTTATCTCTAGAGCCTGTCCCTTGTGTTCCTTCCAGACTCCACACCAGACACTCAGATGTTCTCTCAAAGGTTTTTAGGACTGAGCTCACCACAGAGCTCTTAGCTGAGAACTCTTTGTTCTGGAGCCCCCATGTCTAACACTAAGCACCTTTTCTTGTCCTGAGCCCCTGAAACTGTCATCAAAACAACACCTATTCTGCCCATAACCTGGGCCTCCTGGAGAGTTCAGACATATTCTATCCCCTAAAGTCTTCAGACAGACTGAAAGGCGTTTCCTATACAACAGTCCTTCCTCCTCCTTTCTGCCTGCTTTTCTGGGACCCCGTGGTCTTCCTGTCTGGTCCAGCGGTTCCAGCCCACCTGTCTCACTCCCTGACATTCACATCGTCCTCTAACAGACAAGTTACAGCTTTGCCCCACAGGTTCTGAGGCCCGGAGGCTGAACACCAAGGCCTTAGGTGCTAAGGAAGAAAAGTAAGAGGAGCTGCTCTTGACAAAGCTCACTTGACAAAGTTCCCTTTAAGGGAAAACATTGTTTCTAACAGTGGAAGAATGTTTTTCACATAATTAGTCTGGGAGTTGTCAGGATCTGAGCTTTGTCAAGATCTTAGATAATGAAGTAACCTCTATGAGCTCAAGAATCAGAAGAGGAAAGAAAGCTTGCAGTTTGAGTGGATTTTCAAATATCTAAAACATCATGATTTGACAAGAATTTTTCCAAACATCACATATTTCACATATTCTTTTGAAGAAAAATGTCAGGATTCTGTTGATGGCAGAATTCACCCCAGGGAGTTAAGGAATGAGGGAGGGAATGTCTTGAGGGGACGGCAGGACCTATTAATGCAAACCCATGCTTATTGCTCCCATCCTACTCAGTGTGGCTTGGATAACATTCTAAACGCTTCTATTCAAAGGGTGGCCATAAATATCAGCAGGAATGCAGAATCTCAGGACACATCCCTGACTTCTGGATCATATCTAAGCTGCAATAATATCACCAACTGTAGATGTGATCATATCTGAGAAGCCTCTCTAGAACTCAGGAAAACCCCTGCAACTGCCACCAACAGTCCCTCAGCAAACCTGGCTGCCCTCAGCCCATGTATTCACTTACACTCACCTGGAAGCTCTGAGTAGAAGCACCAACCACAGGGAAAAGAGATCGAGGGAAGAATCCTTAGGCTGGAGACCACAGGGTCCTGGCTCTTGCCCTGTCCCTGCCCGCTACTGCCACCCACTTCTCTCCCCTCCCCTTTTCATTCCTGGCAGCCTCAGTGAAGGGTAAAAAAAAAAAGCAACAGGAGGAGCACGTGACAGCCCTGCAGCTGAGGCTCCAGTTCTGAAGAATAAACTTCTGTTGCTGAGGGTGAGGGGTGTGTTCCCTAAGTGACCAGAGATGGGGATTCTCAGGTCATCTAAAAGGAGAGTGAGGACTTCAGGGTATTTCCAACATAGGACTTGCATGAAACCACAGATTGAATTACCAGAGGTTTTAGTCACTATTAAACCCTTACTTTCCTACTTAAAGTACCAAAGCACAAGTTTACCCACTGTGTGTGTGTGTCTGTCTGTCTGTCTGTCTGTCTGTGGTGTTTGCTTCATATTCCCAGGCAGCCCTCATCTTAAATTTCACAGTGACCCAAGGATATCCTGTCCTCTTGCCTGGGAGAAATAACAAGATTCCCTCCTCACAACAGGATGAAAATCTGCTCCATGTCCCCTCAGGAACCCAAGGACTCCTCCACCAGGCCCAGTAACAATTGTGACACCTGACTCCACACCCATTCCCAATCCCATCACTACAGCCAGAATCCCTCCAGCTGAAAACAAGGAGGTATAAAACTGGGTGGAAGAGTAACTCACAAGTCTGAGGAATTGTGGAGTGCAGGATTGGTCTGCTCTGCTTCCTGTGACAACTCCGCGTCAGCCCTGAACTCTGAAGCAAGCCGGCTAGAGGGAACCTCAGTTCCAGGTACCACCCCTTGCTCAGGCAAGGTATATCGACATAGTATTTCTTCTGTTTATTAACAAAATCACCTCTTGAATACAAAACTATCCTCACAGCCAGCACTAAATCAGACATCCATCACCTGCAATCCTGTTCCCTAACAGCCCTCCTTTCCCCAGACTATGTGCAGGACTATGATAGGTACCTTCTTGTCTAAGACTCTCCAAAAGATCTGTTCCAGCAATTGTGGTCCCTGCAGGGGATGAGGCCCCTCTGGCTCTAATTCTATGATGTTCTTCATAGCTCAAGGTTGGGGTCTTGAGCACATTCCCAGCCAACAGAGCTCCCCATGACATGGCAGGGGAAGTGAGCCCAGATGAAACTGAGGAGCTGCCACCTGCTCTAGGATCCTCACCTCTGAACCTGTTTTACATGAATGGGAAACAAGCTTGTCTAGTTTCAAGTCACTGAAATGTCTAATCTGCTACTCTTAGGTCTTACCAATCTACCCATAAAAATCACAAATACTTTTGAATCACAAATACTTTTGAATCACAAATACTTTCCTAAAATTGGCAAGAATGTGCTATAACATGCATATATTCATGTATGTTGCCTGTTGGATTGCAAAATTAGCTCAGTTCTTTGATGACCATTTGACAAATGTCTACACTAAGCCTTCATTACAAACCAATCATTTCACAACAGAGATGCTCTGGTATGTAATTTCTGGGAATGTACTATATTCTGTCTTCAGAACAGACTCATACATACACATTTATACACATACGAACACATGCACACATACATGTGTAAACGTTTTTTATATCTCATGCCACTTGGATATTCCATAACTCATTCTTCCTTTCAAATGTCTATGAATTGTGAAGAATAAATCACACTTTCTCTAGTGTAATCCTATTTCTTCTTATATCTCCTGTGTTTTTCATAATGAACACTGTTACTACACTTTTGCATAGACACAATAAATTCCATTTATTATAAACTACACATTTAAAAATTATAAAGTGTTCTTCTTTACCTTGTTTAGTATAACCCATTTTTATATTAAAAGACTATTGCCTATTCATTTGTGGTTGCTTTTGCCTGGTAAAACTGATAAAACTTTTATGTTCAACCTTTTTTTTGTAAACAACCTTTTTTTCTTGTGCAAAGCAATACAACTGAGGGTCTCTTGCATACTAGTACATCCCAACCTTTTTTGAGACGTGGGTTGAGAACAAGACTTCTGCTTTATAAATCTAATCAGAACATATTTTTCTTTTAATTGATAAGGATTATCATTATTTATGGTATTCTTCTACTTCTATAATTCCTGAAAATCTTGTACCATGTGGTTTATATGTTCATTGTTACTGGCTGGGTTTCTTTTTTGTTTTGTTTTGTGTTTTTGTTTCTTCACTTGTTTTTGTTTTCATTCCTTGGTTTCTTGAGACAGAGTCTGACCAGACTGACCTCAAATCCACCCTGGTGCTGGCATTACAGGTATGTACCACCACCCCAGGTTCAGGTATGTTTCTTCTGAAAACTTAGAAATCCTGTACTTTCATCTAACAATTACCACCTAACCTGAACTTCACAGAATACCTGTATCTGTTTCCAAAGACAACCCTATTATAAGCAATGGTGACTTTATTAAATTTATTTCCTACCTCATCTTCTTCTCTGCACACAATTCAGCTGGCTGTAGTATCACTGGTAGTATTAGCTTACGTATCCATTATTTGATTTATTCCCTTTACCTTTCTATTTACCTTATTCATTACCTCCTCTTTCCCTCTTGCCAATAGCTTTCATTAGTTATATCAATTTTACAGAATTTACATCTTTTGACTGAGCATAGTGGTGCGTGCCTATAATCCCAACTCCTTGCAAGGCCAAGACAGTAAGATTACAAGCCTGAGCGACTTAACATGACCCTGTCTCAAAATTTTAAAAATAAAAATAAAAATAACCTGGGGAAATAGCTCATTGTGAAGGCTCAGGATTCAATCTCTAGTATAAAAAATAATTTACATTCTTTATATCCTCTACTGCAGCAATCATCTTCATGTTGTGCCTCTGGTTGACCCGTTTTTTGTGACTGTGTGTGTGCACACATGCACTACTGGGGATTGAACCCAGGATCTTTGCACTGAGACACATCCCCAACCTTTTTTATTTTTTATTTTGAGACAAGGTCTCACTAAGTTGCCCAGGCTGGGCTCAAATTTTCAATGCTCCTACCTCAGGCTCCCAGAGTGCCGTGATTACAGTTATCAACCACCATGCCCAGCTGGTTAGTTCTATATTATGTGACCACCAATCCTTTTGCTGGAATTTTTCTTATATTTGGCTGAAGTTTGTACTCTACTTTTTTAAAGGGCCCAGGGGAACAAAATTGGCCAAGTTCATATATTCAAATTATCTTCCAATTACTTTTACGCCTGACTTATAGTTCAGCTGGGATAAAATTACTGATATCACACTTTATTAACTGGAAATACAGCCAGTTCCAGTGCAGCCACCACTCATCTGCTAGTCTCACATGTTTTGCTCTGCTGATTTATTTGCAGGACTCACATAAGAGTCCTGCCTCAACTAGGCTTGAGATATGGGAGTCAGTACCTTCACCCTTTCCTCTTAAGGAGAACTTACAACAAAATGTTGCAGGAAATTTCCCAAACCAAGCCAAAACAAACCAAAAGGAAGACTCTTTGCACCGAGAAGATAAGATGGCAGTATTTTAATCTTTACACCAGCAGACTGTTGGAGTTCACACCAGTGGACTGTTGCAGGGATAATTTCTCCCAAGCAACAGTCCCAAATCAGGAAGGAGTTTAGTCTATATAGAATTAGAAATGGGAGGTGCAAAGCAAGTGGCCAAATGTTACATGATTAGTTACATACATTCAATCATATATTGACAGACAGGCTACTCTTGAAACAATAGAAACACTCCAGGAACCAGGGGTGGGGGCTCTTCCAGAATGACTATACTGGAGGCATTACCATAATACAGGAATTGTTCCAGAGAGAGAGTTGACTGAATGAAAGTGGTTAAGGACATTACCATAATATAGGAGTTGTTCCAGAGAGAGACTTGACTGAATGAGCACAGGTCAGCCTAAGGTGCCTTAAGGTATAAGCAATCGCTCTGACATTGTCAGGGTCAACTGAATTTACCAGACACAGCAGAACAGCAACTTGGTCAGTCTTCCAATTAATCATGAAATATCTATAGGTTTGTTATTTTGCCCCAACAAAACCTCTCCTCAAAGATGTCTTCTTTTCTTCTAAATTTTTACAACTATACCATTTTATACAACTTTGATGCCAGTATATGCTTTAAGAGTGGCATGGCTGGTGCGCTTGCTTTTTCTTTGAAACACTGCATTTCAGACTAACAAATCATTTTGGAACGTTGCATGCGCTGTGTTTTTTAAGCATTGCATCTTGACATCCAAGGAAAAATATTCCACTTACTCTCCGATTTCACCAACATTGTTCAGAGCTTAATAAATGACAGACCTAATGCTGTAAGGGTGTTTACTCACAATTCGTAGTGCCCTTGTGATATAACAGATCATATCTCTCCTTTTACAGAGGAGAGAGTTGAAGAATAAAGGTACTAAGTGACACATTCAGGGTCAACAAGAGAACACTTCAGTATTTAAGCAAGCAATTCAGTTGCAGATGGCAAGTCTTTAAATAGCAGTATAGTGTTAGCCGCTCTATTATTCAAACTAACAGCCTTTGGAGAGCCTTTAATCATAAACTTAATGTAATTTCACACTCTTAAAAAATAAAAATCCTCTATTTACATGTTCTGTACCTTAATGATGACTAAGTTTGCTACCCATTCTACATACCAACCAAAAATTGGGCTATTATCACTAACAACTCCCTGCTCACTGACCACATCTTATCCGTTTGCTTATCATATAAATTCTGAATCAAATTCAAAAAACAGAAATTAATATCCTAGTGCCCCTGCTCCAGGTTTGTTGACATCCAGTCCACTCTCTACATTGTAGTTCTTCTTTAGATTTGTCAGCTTGTTTACTAATTTATTTGCTTAATGCTGCCCCCTTTTTCCTGGGTTAAACTTTCTTCCCCACATAGGTGCTATACTTTCAGTGAACCAAAGCAAGAGGAGAAATAGTATAAGACATCAAGAGTAGCTAACTCTCCAGGAAAAGAGGGAAGATGATCAGAAGGAGACTCTGAGACTTTTATAAAGTTGGCAGTATTTGACTAAGATTCATTGCAGGACCAAACTTAGGCTCCTAAAACTTCTCATAAGTCTATCTGCACCCTTCCTTGCAAAACACTGTTTCAGGTGCCTAGACAAGTGAGGTTGGCAAGAACTCTCATCCTTCATATTTGACTGGGCTCCCCATCCTCCACCGCTACCCTGGGTGATACCTGATCATCCTAGCCTACCTTCAGTAAAGTGAGTTTTGAACATTTCTGACATCTTCTCTTAGTCATTTCCCATTCCCTGACCCCTACCCTGCACCTTGACCTTAAGTTCCCACTTGCCTATGCTGCTATTTGGAGTTCTCAATCTCTCCTCAAAATAAAATCCCATTGTTACAGGCAACTGACTTAGACAGAAATATGATAGGCAGTCAGGCAGAGCTAGGGCCTCAAAGAAACAGGCACAGAGAACCAGATGTCTTGATGACCTTGGAAGAGACATACACCTCTTGCTGCGGGCCAGATATCAAGATAAAAGACAAAACAAATGCACCCATATCCTAAGGATTAATATTCTAAATAGTTCTCTATCACCCTGAGGAAGTCAAGAGTCAGCATCCCACCCTCTTACAGGAAGAGTCATTGTTCTTAAGCATCCCCACTTACTACTTGACTCACTTCCCCATTTGTCCTTGATTTAATCAATTCTACCTGAGCAATTAATCTTATTGGTTAACCATGGTTATGTTCCACCTTATGCCCATCTGCTTTGTGAGTTCCCAGTCTTCCCCATCATGTTTTTACTCTAGAAAAGTCCCTAGAAATGACAGAGTCTCTGACAACCCACTCGGGCCGCCTTCTGCCTCTCAGACAGAGGCTTTCTTTCTCTCAATAAATATATTCTGCTCTTACCCTCTGTTGTTCTAAAATTCATTCTTTGATTTTAGAGAACATGAATTCATGCCGGACATACAGTAGGTTGGGAGTTTCATTCCCCTATATCATTTGGAGGTCTGAGATCATTTTTCCTATATCACCATCATAATGATTTCTATACCTACGACATAGTTCTCCACCTTGAATAAAATCTTGCTTATTATGGTTTAACAAGTGTTACTGATTTTTTTCTTTTACAACTTCTATTTCCCAATCTGAGTCATGTATATGTACAAGTCTCTGAATTAAAATTATTTGCAAAATGGTACATTTAATTTTTTATAACTTCCTCTATATTTATTTTCACTACAAATGGAAAAAGAGAAAAAAAGAAAGGGAAAAAGACTCAGAGAGATGATGTATTCTTCTTAGGGTTGCACAATAATTCTCCTGACCTAAACTTCTGGGTGGTTTCTCCTCCCCTGAGGATGACTTAGGGCTAGACATGCAGGTGTCTCATGAGCTGATGGACTGTATATAATACAGCATTACATTGTTCTCTTCATTCTCCTGGAAAGTTAGGTGGGCTAGAAGTTAACTAGGCCTAAAGAGGCCACAGACATAGGGGAATACCAAAAGAATCTAACAAACCTTTTTCGGATTGAAATTGAAGTGTAAAGGCAAACCTAATGCACTGTGTGAGTCATCTGCATAGCTTGGTAGACCACTGAGAGCTCTGTATTCCTGGTATCACTTTCCAAACATCTCTTCCCTTATCTGCTAGAGGTCTAAACCCAAACACAGAGAACTGAATGCTGTCCACCCAAGCAGTCTTTTATAACAACTCCTCCAGGAAAAAGTAATTTTAAAAGGCTAGCCAAGATGTGCCAGATAATTTTCCAAACACTTGTCAATTGTTAACTCATTTGGCCCTCATTATAATCCTAGGAAGTAGGCATTCACATTATCCTGGTGCTATAGATGAGTAAGGAAACTAAGTTACAGAAAGGTGAAATACCTGCAAAAGACAGTTATGCTTGATACATCGTATCAACTTGAGAAGTTTAGAAGTTTAACTAAGGGACTCAGCAGGGAGCCAAGGTCCTTACTTTGTAAACATCCTTACCCTGTGCAAGAGGAAGGCAAGATTTTGTGAGTGCTATACCCACGCTGGAGGCTGCAGTGGGCTGTGTACAATATAAAGGAGGAGAAGAGGCTTGCTCTTCTCCCATCTTTTGCTCTTGTTGCTTTGCTGTCTTCTGCCATCTAGAAGTGTTGCCCCTGTGTCATGCCACTCTGCCTTGGAGTCACCTGATTATAGACTGAAACCACCACAAACTGTGAGCTAAATCAACCTTTCCTTCCGTAATTTTGGGTGTCAGGTGTTTTGTCTCAGCAACAAAAGAAAAGTAACCAAGATAGACCCTGAAACAATGAGTGGAAGAGACAGGATGGGAATCAAAGATGGTTCCAGAGTCATATTTTCCCCCTCTGCTAAACCACTTCTCAGGGAAACGTCAGTGAGTCAGGTGCATTCAGCACATTTTTGCACATGGTATGTGATCATATTCTTAGAAACAAGAGCTGTGACTCCACCATTCAAGGCTATACAGATAATCCAGCCAGTCAGGGTAACCAAAGTCCTTGTCTAAATGTCTGCAATGGAGGAGGAAAGTAGGGAGATACACAGGACCTAAGGAATAGGAACATTTTTCAAAGTTGCATGAATTTCTTCTGAATCCTCAATGGGCCCATTTATAAATGTGCACAGTCCGGGTCAGTGTGGGTATTAGGGGGAGGCTAAGGTTGTTCCTGTGGGCTGGAGGGAGGGGAGTTCTGTTTAATTATACTGAAGCTGCTGTCAGGACACTAAAGTAGCAAGACAAACCTTTATTTCATAGTAGCTTTTTGAGGATTGGTGCCAGGAAAGAAGCCCCCAGGGTAAAGGGAGGTCTCATTCCACTTCTTTATTCTACCAACAATGCCCTCCTTGTCTCTTCTCTTCCCACCAGATGAAACCAGCCTCCTACAGCCATATGTTGACCCTGTGTGCCAGGACCAGAGCAGCCAGGCACTCCAAGGGCAAGCATCACTTAAGAGTCAGGAGTGGGAAGAAATGTAGAAAGAAAGCTGTCCCTCCCTTTCCCATAGCTGGGTGAATCTTTCTGATTTTAGGCACAGTAAGAGACATATGGAACAATGGTTGAAGAAGAATCAGTAGAAGGAAAATATCAGAACCAGCAGGAAAATGTCACCCCCACAGAGCTGGATGCAACCACACTGGGCCCGGGACACTATGTGACCATGAAAGAAAGGAGTCACACTAGTCCCCTGGGCCAATTGTCACACAGATATCTTGGGAAACTTACACCAATGATTTCTTAAGATTGTACAGGTTCTTCTAATCACACGGTGAAAACAATCAGTCAACAACCAGGACCTCATCTGATTAAAAAGCTTTTGTACAGCAAAGGAAATTGCCAACAGAGTGAAAAGACAACACATAGAGTGGAAAAAAAATTTTAGCCAGCTGCTCCTCAGACAAAAGACTAATATCTAGAACATATAAAGAACTGAAAAAAGTCAGATCCCCTAAATTCAGAGACCCAATCCAAAAATGGGCATCTAAGAGGAATACACACTTCTCAGATAAAGAAATATGAATGGCAAATAAATACATGAAGAAATGTTCAACATCAATGGTCATTTGGGAAATGCAAATTAAAACAACACTGAGATTTCATCTCACCCCAGAAAGAATGACCAAGATCAAGAAATCAACCAATAACAAATGCTAGAGGGGCTGTGAGGGAAAAGGAATTCTTCTCCACTGTTGGTGGGAGTACAGACTGGTGCAACCACTGGGAAATCAGCATGCACATTCCTCTAAAACTTAGGATTAGATTTCCCATTCAACACAGTTATTCCCCTTCTGGATATCTTCCCAGAAGAATTAAAAACATCACACCACAGCAATATATATACACCAATGTTTATAGCAGCACAATTTGTAATAGCTAAATCCTGGAAACAACACAAATGCCCATCAATCAAGGAATGGATTTAAAAAGATGTGATATTTTTATACAATGGAGTACTACTCAGTCATAAGGAAGGATAAACTCAAGACTTTTATAGGTAAATGGATTCAACTTGAGACCATACTCATTAGTGAAATAAGTTAGACTCACATGTGTAAACATCATAATGTCTCCCTGGTGTGAAAAACTGAAAAAGTAAATAAGGTATAAAATGTACAGTAGATACTGTGAAATAAGAAGAATGTGTTTAAAAGGAAAAAGGGACTAGAATGGGGAAAAGGGAAAGGAAGAAAAGGAAAAGAGAGAAAAATGAAAGTTAGTTATACCATTAGTGTCTCTTATTTCATAGAAAAGAAAGGTATGTGCTTATATCAATTGGATAATTTTTTATTCCCAAATCTTATACCCTGAGTAACTACTTTAAAGATACTAATATGCAATGTATTCACTATTGTTATTCTCCTATCATCTTGTTATGAAATTTTGTTTTACCTTTTTTCCATAAAATAAAAAATAAAATAAAATAAATAAACCAATAAAAAATGCTGGAGGGACTGTGGGGAAAAAGGAACACTTCTCCACTGTTGGTGGGAATGCAGGCTTGTGCAACCACTGTGGAAATCAGTGCAGATATTCCTCAAAAAACTAGGAGTAAAGTTCCATTTAACCCAACTATTCTCCTTCTTTGTATCTTCCCAAAAGAATTTAAAGCATCATATCACAGTGATATGTGCATACCCATGTTTATAGTGACAGAGTTTGCAATAGCAAAATCTTGGAAACAACCCAAATGCCCATCAACCAATGAATGGATAAAACAAGGGTGTGGTATTTTTACACAATAGAATACTACTCTGCCATAAAGAAGGATAAACTTGAGACATTTATTGTTAAATGGATGGATCTTGAGACCATACTATTAAGTGAAATAAATTGGACACACATATGTAAATATCACATTGTTTCTCTGTGGTCAGAAACTGAAAGTATAAATAAGAACCAAACTGTACTAAAGATATGATTAAATGGGAAGGAACTAGGGTGAGGGTGGGGAAAAGGAAGGAAGGGAAAAGAAAAAACAAGAAAAAGGATAAAATGGAAACAAAACGTTGTAAATAAGGAGGGGAAGGGAGGGTGGGAGAATGGAAGGAGGAAAAGACAACTCAAGGTGTACAGGCACAAATTCCCTATGATGAATGTGGTCATTGTGTAGACCAGTGTGTTTCTCACCACAACGCAGAAAGTAGACTTAGCAACAAGTTCAACTCAAAGAATTGGTGATGCACTTAGGGAGGCTGAGGTAGGAGGATGGCAAGTTGAGTCCCATCTGAGCAACTAAGCAAGACGCTGTGTCAAAAAGAAAAAAAAAGGACTTGAGATTTAGTGTAGTGGTAGAGTATTCCTAGATTTATCCCAAGCACTAAGGAAAAAAAAAAAAATAACTGGTGATACAAAAGCAGAATCCAATTTTAGACCTTGATTATACTTTCTGCCTATCTGAATTCTGTAGTAAATTTACTTTCTTGTACTTTCTACATATAAAGCAAGACCTTCTGGCCCTGTGCCCATGCAGTGCTGAGAGGTTGAAAGGAAGAAAAGACTTGACATCAGAAAGGAATGGACAGCTGTTGATCCCTAGTGACCAGATCTTTCTTGATCTCTTCAACCACAAGGTGGAACTCCATAGCTGACCCAACATCTCAAAGTTTCTCCACTTTTGCAGGTCTTTATTCTGTGACATTCTCTTCACCAGATTTTCTAAGTCTCATGGAGTCTTCTCTGGTTTTTCAAGTCCTGACCTATGCCAGTGATGAGGCCTTCATCCTCTATGGCTATAAAAGCAGGAAAGCTAAGGTCCTGGACCCTATGGCCAGATGATGGAAATGGAGAATAGGAACAGAGCCAATTGTAGAAAACCAGAAAGGAAATCTTCATGGTGTCCTTGAAAGGCATTATGGACTTTCCAAGGACAGATAAGGCCAATGGACTCAGAGTTGTGATTAGAAGGTGGGGATGTGCTGTTTTCATAAGCATGTGTGGCAACCCTCAAGGGAGCATGCAAAAGAGTGTTAGCAGGAAGAAATATCAGAGGCCCAAGGAGATGTTGGAATCCAACTTGACATAACTACATCCATTTTGGTCATAATCACTTGTCTTAGCCACTTTCCTGTTGCTGAAACAAAATACCCATTCACAATTTAAAGGACAAGAGATTTATTTTGGCTCATGGTTTCAGTCCATGGTTGGCTCCAAGGCAGAAACAGGACAGCAGAAGGGCATGGCAGAAGAAAAACTGTTCAACCCTTGGCAGCCAGGAACTAGAATACACTCTTCCAGGCACTGCCTGCAATGACTCACCTCTAACCAGGTCCTTGTTTGATTGTTTGTGTGTTCATTTGTTTGTTTTTTGATACAGGATATTGCTGCATAATTTGATCTAGCTTTGAACTCACTATGTAGCCCAGGCTGGCCTTGAACTCTCAGCAATCCTCCTGCCTCAGCTTGCAGAGTGCTGGGATTAAAGGCACGTGCCACAACACCCAAATTGAGCCCTACCTTCTAACAGCTTCTCCACTGACAAGTATATCACCCCTATGATTCAATCACATTCCACACACATGAGACTTTTAGGGGACATTTTAGATCTAAACCATAATACCATCATTCTGCCCACAGGTGACCCTAGCACACATCCCCAGCCCCATAGGACAAAAACATTAAAATAGTTGAAAATATTGTGCTCACTACTGACATCTAAACTATTTCTTAACTGATGGTGGACATGTTAAACATTTTTGAGACAGAACAGGTACCTTCCCATTGTCTAGTTTAGCATATAAACCCCTTTATCTTGTCATGGGATGAAAGGATCCTCCTCTCCTGCTGCTTCCCAGGGTAGGCTCCTTCTATAAATCCCTATTAAATTGCATTTTGTGCAATCTGTGGTCTGCCTGCCTCTTTCTTCAATCTCATAGCATCTTCTGCCTTTGATGGCTGGTTCTCATACACTAGGACTGGATTTTTCTGAAATAGGGGAACAAATGGGAACTCACAGGCATTTCTGCATTCTCCCCTCTCACCACACAGCTGCTGCCACCCTCCCCACGGCTCCCCCCATTCTCATTCCAAGTTACAGCTCACATCACAAGTGATATCATAGTCACTTTTTTTTTTCTTCTGTACTGGGGATTCCACCCAGAGGCTTTGCACTGAGCTACTTCCCCATGCCTTTATTTTTTTCTTATTTTGAAGCAGGTTGTCACTAACCAGCTGCCGCGGTCCAGCCGGGCTAGGTCCACAGAGTCCCCGAAGGTGGGCTGAGCGTCGGCGCGTGGAGAACAGACACACAAACAGCTCAGAGACTGTGTGAATCTGCTTCGTTTATTGTAAGCTCAAACAAAGTGTTATATACCTTTTTCTGGCCAGGGTCGAAAGTTTAGATAAAAAAAGAAAAGCAACAGATGTCTCT
>RJWM01032491.1:0-21464 GCA_004363535.1 Dasyprocta punctata | reverse complement strand
CTCAAGAAGAAGAAACATCTCTGGGTTGAGAAAATGAGATTCCCTGGAAATGTGAAGAAGTGAGCAGAGTCATAGTGAGGTGCCAGAGTAAAATATGGAGCAGGCACTGCAGAAAGATCAAACTAGGGTGGGTTGAAGGTGGACAGACAGTTGAAGCCTTGATAAACATGACAATCTGTGGAAAGAAGCAGGTGAATAGAAGAGAGAGGTAGAAGGAGAGAGAGTGATTGCTGATAGTCTGGCAACCTTGTGAGGACCACAGACCTTGAATGTTTGCTTAGTGGTTTAGATCCCTGTGTGGCTAAGTTGCTCATTGCTTTCTGACTTTGGATGCTAGTGAGACTGTCCAGTGTCCCTTCCAGGCACCTTCCCTTTACCTAAACTGGCTTAAGGAGATATTTGATTCTTACATCCACCAATCTTTAACTAGAATTAAACCACCATGGGCCATGGCACAAGAAGTGAACTAGAAGAAGGGAAATTTGATCTGGAGCTTGGTGCATGAGTTGCTCTTTGCAGCAAATCTGTGGACAGGGTTAGGTCACAACCAATAGATCTCTACTATGGGAATCAAGAGACATTTCTTAGCCGGGCGTGGTGGCGCACGCCTTTAATCCCAGCACTCAGGAGGCTGAGGTAGGCGGAGCGTTGTGAGTTCGAGGCCGGCCTGGGCTACAACGCGAGCGCAAGGCCGGCCTGAGCTGCATAAAAAGAGACATTTCTTTGTGGGCATCAGTGTGGATTTGGGACAGATTGAATGGGCTGGAAATGAAAGTGAAGTGGAAGACAAGAGAATGAAGTTACTTTTTAAATTTATTTTATAAAAAAATAAAATTTCATAGCAAAATACTATGAGAATAACAATAGTTAATACGTTATCATTATCTTCAAAGTAGATACTCAGAGTACAAGACATGGACAAAAATGATTCTCACTTACAGTGAAGAAGCAAACAAATAATAGCACCAAACTTTCTTTTCGATGAACTAAGAGAAACTAGTAGTGTAAATGAAATGGATTGACATATATACTAAAATATTTTTGAAACAATGGAATAGGTAATTTGGGGAATTAATTGAACTTTTCCCCACTTCTTATTTATCTATCTTTGTGTGTGTGTATATTTCATATAAGAGAAACTGTGCGATATTTACCTTTTCTGTGTGAAATTTCATTTAACATTATGTTCTCAAGGTGCATCTACTTACCTATAAATATCTCAAGTTTATCATTCTTTACAGCAGAGTAGTAGTACTCCATTGTATATAAATACTTTTTCCTTATCTATTCATCTGTTGATGGACATGTGTGCAGTTTCTAAGGTCTAGGTTTTATAAATTGTGTTCCTACAAATATGAGTATGCATGTAACCCTGTAATATGTTTATTTTTAAGTTTTGGGACAGTACCTAAAAGAGCAATAGCTAGGTGAAATGGAAATTCTATTTTTAGTCTTTTGAGGAATCTCCAAACTGATTTCCCTAGTGGTTGTACTAATTTACATGCCCATTCACAATGTAGAAAAGTTCCTTTATCTCCACAATCTCCCCAAAATTTGTTATCATTAGATTTTTGATGATACCTATTGTTTCTGGAGTAAGATAGTATCTCAGTGTACTTTTTAATTTGCATTTCTCTAATGACTGACAATGTTGAAATTTTTTCACGTATTTATTGGCCATTTGTAGTTCTTCTGAGAAGCATCTATTCACTTTGGTTGTACGTGTTTTGATTAGGTCTTTTATTTTGGGGACTCTAATTTTTTAGTTCTTTATGTATTCTAGATGTTAGTCCTCTGAGGACTAGTTGGAAAATTTTTTTCCCAATTGCTAGGTTGACTTTTCACTCTGTTGGTTGTTTTGTTTCCTGTGCAGAAACTCTTTAATTTGATATGATCACATTTGTTGATTGCCAGTATTATTTCTTGTGCCATTGGGGGTTCTATTCAAAAAGTCCTTGCCTATCTCTGTGTCTTCAGAAGTTGTACCTATTCTATATTCCAGAAGATTAAGTATTTCCATTTTTACAATTAGATTTTTTATCCAGTTCGATTTTCTCTTACATGGTGAGATTGAGTCTAAGCTCAATCTTCTGCTTGTAGATATCCAGTTTTTTCAGCACCATTTATTCAATAGTCTATTTTTCTTCTGGTATATGTTCTTGCCTCCTTTGTCAAAGATCAAATAGCTGAATGTGCTTGAGATTGTTTCTGTGTCTTCTATTTTACTCTATTGGTACACATACTCATTTTTTGCCAATACCATTCAGTTTCAATCATCAAGGCTTTATAGTATAACTTCAAGACTGGGATTGTGATGCTATCTGCTTTGTTTTTGTTACACAGGATTGCTTTTGCTAATCTAGGTTCTTCTTGGTCCATACAAATTTTAGGATAGTTTTCTCTAGATCTGAAAGACATGTCATTGGTAATTAAATTGGAATTACATTAAATCTGTATATCAGATTTGATATTTCTGGAAGTGTAGCCATTTTGATTATATTGCTCCTGCCTATCCAAAAAACGGGATGGACTTCCATTTTTTTATGTCCTCCTTGATTTCCTTTTTCAGAGTAATGTAATTTTCATTGTAGAGGTTTTTTGTTTCCTTGATTAGGTTGATTCCTAAGTATTTATTTTTCTTGATATTATTGTGAATGATATTGTTTTCCTAATTTCTTTTTCAATGAGCTAATTATTAGTGTATAGGATTGATGTCAATTTTTTGGGAGTTTATTTTGTGTCTTGCTACATCATTGAATCTGGTTATTAATTCTAGGAGTCTTTTGGTGGAGTTCTGGGGGTCTAGTAAATAAAGGCCCATGTCATCTGCCAGTAATGATACTTTGACTTCATCCTTTCCTATATGTATCCCTTTCCTTTCTTTCTGTTGCTTGGCTACTCTGGCTAATATTTTGAGGACTATGTTGAAAAGGAGTGTGATAATAAGCATTCTTGTCTTGTTCCTGATTTTGGAGGGAAAGATTTCAGGTTTTCCTCATTTAATATGATGTTGGCAGTAGGTCAGTCATAAATTGCTTTCATCAAGTTGAGATAAGGTTCGTTACCTATTTTTTCAGGGTTTTTACCATGAATGTGTGTTAGATGTCAAAAGCTTTTTCTGTGTCTATTGAAATGATAATGTATTTTTTGTTCTTGCTTCTGTTTATGTGATGAAATACATTTATTGATTTTCATATGTTGAACCATAGTTGCATCCCTGGGATGAAGCCCACTTGCTCATGGTACACAATCTTCAATGGTTTGTTTCATTCTGTTTGCCAGTATCTTGTTAAATATTCTTGCATCTATGTTCATTAGAGAGATTGGCTTATAGGGCTTTTTGGGGGGTGAATCCTTGCCTGGTTTAGGGATTAGGATAATGTTAACTTATGAGAATGATTTAAAAGTATTCCTTATTGCTTAATTTCATTGTAAGATTTGAGGAGGACTGGTATTGGATCTTCCCTGAAGTTCTTGTAGAATTTGGCTGTGTTTTGAACTTTTCTTAGTTGGTTATGTTTTTATTACTGCTTCAATTTCATTGCCCGTTATTGAATTATCCAAGTTTTAATTATTCTTGGTTTAGTTTTGGTAATTCATATGGATCTAGGAATCTCTGCATTTCTTCAGAGTTCTCCAAAATTTTGCATATATGTTTGAGAAGTAATTGCTAATAATTTTCTGTATTTTGGTGGTATTCATTGTTATTTCACATTTTTACTTCTAATTGCACTGATTTGTGGCTTTCCTTTCCTTTTCCTTTTTTTATTTTGGTAAGATTGGCTAAGGATTTGTCTATTTGTTTATTCTTTCAAAGAACCAGCTCTTCAATTCATTGATTCCTTGTATTGTTTTTTTAGTCTCCATTTCATTGATTTCTACTCTGATGTTTATGATTTCCTTCCTCATACAAACTCTGGGTTTGGATTGCTTATGTTTTTCTTGGATATTGCAATGCATCATTGGGTTATTTATTTGGATTTGTTCTGTCTTTCTGATGTGGGTATTCATAGCTATAAGCTTCTCTTACAAGACTGCTTTAATTGTATCCCAAAAGTTCTGGTATGTTGTACTGGCACATTTAATTTAAGAACATTTAATTTTAGGAACTGTCTTATTTCTTCCTTAATTTCCTCTGTGACTCATTGATTATTTAAAGTGTGTTTAACATGCTCTTACCAGCTTGAACCACTGGTGATACACTGATGACTGTCCCATCAGGCAGCTTGTATCATCGGTGGTACAATTGAATCTAGTAACTTTTATTGGCCATTTTACTAATAAAATTAATAAAATGTCTGTAAATGGACCAAATATAGTTATTTGCTTTGCTTGAATTTTAATAAGTGCTATCCAAATATGATTGACTACTATTCATATCAATCAAAGATTATTACAATAATCAAAAAATTTATTTCATTAAATTAAAATAAATTTATTTATAATCATGAATTTCTTTCAAACAGTTTTTACTTAAAGGTGGCTGATTTTTGCAGAGTGCACAAAATGTCATAACATGTTTGACTTTTAGTGTGGCCACAGCAGCACTCATTTTTCAGATAATCTTCAATAACATTCTCTAAATTTTTTGCCTACTTTTATTGCTAATCTAAATAAGCTTTTGTAAAGTGGATTTTTTTGAATACTTTGTGCCTGTAGCATTTCTTCACAGGGTAATAGTTTATTAATAATTAATCCTTTAAATTTTAACTTGGAATATTATAAATACCCCACTGCTGGTGTATATAATATGCATTTACAATTGCTGTACTACAAATTAACTGCATTACAATTTTTTATATCATTTGAATGTTTTCCCCAAGGAATTATAATATGATAGTACCTGGTCTGCTAAATCAATAGCTTTCTTTGCATTATTGTAATCAGAGACCCCCTGAGAAGTGGTACAAGCCACCTGATGGGACTTGATATTTCAAGCTGCTGAATAGGATAGTGAATTCAAATCAGAAGAGCCTGCCAGAAGAGCATATCATGGCCCTGGCATGAACTTGTTAATTTCTGTAAGTTTCGTAGTTTCTGTGGTATATTTTGCTATTGGTTTCTGGTTTCATTGCAGTGTGACCTGATAATATGCATGGCAAAATTTTGATTCTTTTGTAATTATTTAGGTATGGTTTATTAGTGAGTATATCATCTATTGTGGAGAAAGTTCCATGTCAAAAAGAATGCCAAAAAGAATGTGTATTCTGTTGCTGTTGTTGGGTAGAACACTGTATATGGTGGTACCTCAGTCCATGAATGGTTTTGTTTGTGAGCAATTTGGATCACAAACAGGAGGATTTTACAAATTTTTGCTTTTGTTTGTGAACTCTGCATTGGGTGATGAATATAACCATAGCCATCCTTTTGTCATGACCATGAATGTGGTCATTTTCCTCAGAATCATGGAATGAATTAAGTTGGTCAATCGAGGTACCACTATATATCCATTAAGCCAATTTGTTCAACGGTTTGGCTTAATTCTGATATGTCTTTGCTAATTTTTTGTTTAGTCAATCTATACTGTAATATTAAGGTCCCCCTTTATAATTTTATTGATGTTTGTCGGATTTTTTGTATCTGTTAGTGTTTATTTTATGATGTTGGGTATACAGTGGCTTGCTGCAAATGTGTTTATAATTGTTATTTTTTCCTGTTAAATAGTTCTGTTAATCAATATGTAATGTCGTTTGTCTCTTGATCAGCTTTGACTTGAAGTCCACTTTGTCTAAAAATAGTATAGCTACTACTACTTGTTTTTCAGATTCTGTTACATGGCACATTGTTTTCCATTTCTTGATTTTTCATTTATGAATTTCTTTTAGTGTTAAATGTGTTTCTTGTATACAGCATCCTATTGGATTTTTTTGATCCATTCTGCTAATCTGTGTCTTTTGACTGGCAAATTGAGACCATTTGCATAATATAATTGACAGGCATTGAGTTATTCCTATTATTTTGCTGATGCTGTTTTGGTTTCCTTCCCTACTATTTAATTGCTAGCCCTGCCTCATGCATTTTTTTTTTTGGCACTGGGGATTGAACTCACAACCTCGCGCCTGTCAAGCAGATGCTTAAGCCTATCATGCGTTCATTTCATTGGACTTTTTGGCATAGTTAGTTTCATGGTCTCCTTCTAGGTTATTCTTGAGAATTTTTTGGAGTGTTGGTTTGGATGTTGTAAATTTTTTCAGGTTCTTTTCATCTTGGAAATTTCTTAATTCTTCATTAACTTTGAAAGGTAATTTTGCAGGATACAACAGTCTGGATTACAAGTTGTTTTCTATTACAGCTTGAAACACTCCATTCCAAGCTCTCCTTGCCTTTAAGGTAAGTATTAAGAAGTCTGTTGCAATTCTGATAGGTTTTCCTTTATAGGTGATTTGTTGTTTTTCTCTAGCATCCTTAAATTAAATTTCTGCTCTTGGGTTGGATTTCTGATGTTGTGATTATTATATAGTGTGGAATGTTTTTATTTTTCTAATCATGACTATTCAGGATTTCATATGCTTCACTTATCTGTATGTTAAGTTCTTTTTCCATATCTGTGAAGTTTTCTGCTATTATTTCTGTAAATGGAATTTTTATAGGCCTTGTGATGTATTCTGATTTTTTCAGTAATTCCCTTTACTGTTATATTAGTCTTCCTTGAGTCATCTAGCAGGTATTGGATCCAGTTTTCATGTTCTTTTGTTATTTTTAAGGTATCTCTCATTAATTGATCATTAATTATAGCCCTGTCCTCTATATCTGACACTGTCTTCACATTCGTCATTTCTGCTACCTTTACTTTCATATTTTTGATATTCTATATTTCTATTTGGGAGTCCTTTTTTTTTTTTTTTTTTTTTTTTTTTTTTTTTTTTTTTTTTTTTTTTTTTTTTTTTTTTTTTTTTTTTTTTTTTTTTTTTTTTTTTTGCGGCACCGGGGATTGAACTCACCACTTCGCGCCTGCCAGGGCAGGCGCTTAAGGCACTGAGCCAAACTCCCGGACCTGGTTTTTTGAGGCAGGGTTGCACTATGTAGCTCAGGCTGGTCTTGCGCTCGCGTTGTAGCCCAAGCCGGCCTCGAACTCACAACGCTCCTCCTACCTCAGCCTCCCGAGTGCTGGGATTAAAGACGTGCGCCACCACGCCCGGCTATTTGGGAGTCTTTATGGACTCCAATTCTTGTCTATGTGGGCATTCATGTTTTACATGTCTTTTTAGCTCTGCTAGATTTTTGTTGGTGTCTTCTCTAGATTCACTGAGTATTTGTTACATTAGGGTCATTGTCTGATTAGTTATAACTTATTGAAATTCACCAAGCGCCTTACTGAACTGTTTTATCTCCATTGATACCATTTCAGAACTTTCTGGCACATGGCTCATGATTTCCTTCCCCTCAATTCCCTGACGTGGTTTTGGGGGAGGTGGGAGTTTCTGGAGGCATTTTGTTGCCCTGTATTTTCTTGTTCCTATTTTGTTTGTTTATTTTTTGGACTGGGGTTTCTGGTCCTTTTTGGCCCAGTGTCTGATTCTCTTGGAGTGAGCCACATTATTGTTTATGACTCCTCAGGAAATCCAGATATTGGTATACAGAGAAAACCAACTGATAGCAACAACTATGTCATCTTGGTTATAGTAGTAAAGTCAGTGACAACAGTGGTGTCAAATATTAACTGGATATGGAGAAAACCTGAGAACCACTGCCAGAACAAAGAGATCTATGATTTTAATGAAGACACTTAGGCCACCCAGATACTGACCTACACTAATTTCTGCTAGATGTAGGTAATGATGCAGAAGCCCAAGCATGCCACTGGACTAAATACCATCTCCTTCTGGCCCACTCCTTCTAAAGATTATTCCCACTAAACTTGGCCTCCCAGCATAGTATACAGGCCCTGTGATCCTCCTACCACGAACATGAGCCTCCCAGTGGATCTCAGGAATTCCATATTTAGTTTACTGTCTGCCAAACCTGTCTCCCAAGCCTATTTGCTTCAGTCCTGGAGCAAACTTTTCCTCCTGTCTGTTGGTATCATCCTTAGTCATGCGAATTTTTTCATTGTTACCTCTGCTGTGTGCTATGGGGCACACATGGCACTGGTGTCTATGATGGGGGCAGAAACAGACCTCAGTGCTCTCCCTAAGTGCCTATAACATGCTAGGGTACGTGGAAGCAGTGCAAGGCATCTCCCCTTCCCCTCAGGTGCACGAGGCTCTGGTGTCTGCAACAGGGATTGGGCAGGGTGTGAACTCTCTCCCTCCAACTTGAAGTTTCAAGTATGGCCTCTGATAGACAGATGTTCTGTTAAAAAATGTAATTAAGGACAGTTTTTAGAGAGATAACATGATGAGGGAGCTATACTTTTAAATTTTAGATGCTGATTTTTTATTATCAACTGATAGCTCATTGATTGCAAATAATGTCAGAGGGATTGACTTTAATCAGGGGAATAGACACACTGACCATTGCAAGAAGCACCTCACAATCACAATACATAAATACAAGAAAAAGTGAGGTGCTCAAAGCTTTTTTGTATTTGCAATTTTAGTAGATGTAGCCATTGATACTTCACAACCTTATTATTTGGGTCTCTTGGGACTTTATTGCTTTCCATTTTTATAGTTTCACACTCATTTTTTTTTGCAAGAGGTCAGTAAGGACAGAACAGATCCTCGCGGGGAAGGGGCTGAAGTTAGGAACTTTATCCACAAGGAGCTTCTCCTTGGTTGTAAATGAACCATTTGTATGGGCTTTTGAAAATGTCTCAGTGCTTAATGTGTTCTCATAAATCATTGCGTGACACTGGAACAATCAGGAAAAAAAAAAGTCTCTGCTTTCTAAAGACCAGGAAATAATTTGTTTTCAATAGGCCATAATCTAAGGGCATTTGATACTTTTTAAAGGTAAATAAACCTGTCCTAGTTACTTCCCTCATTGCTGGGACAAAATACCTGACACGCAAAGCTAGAGAGATTTATTTTATTTCACATTTCAGTCTGTAGTTGATTGGATCCAAGGCAAGATAGCATAGCACAGAGTCATTGAAGAGAACTGCTTATAGCATGGTGAACAGGAAGCAGAGAGGGAGAAAAGAGGACCTGAGGAGGGAGCCAAACCCTTCCAGGCTATGTCCCCAGTGACCTGCCTCATCTAACCAGACCCCACCTCCCACTAGCAGGTCAGCTGTAAGCCCCCATAATTCAACCATTTTCCAAAACTCTCATCTATGAGTGCATAAGGCTCTTGAGTACCATCTAGATAAAAACCGTGACACTCCATCCCACACCCCGCAAAAGACTCATGCACATCCCTTTATGCCAAAGCCATTTAGTCTGTTTTTAAAAGTCCTAACAGTTTCAGGATTGATGAAAAGTCCAAGTCACAAGTCTCCTCTGACACTTAAGTCAAACTGTTACCTGTGAGCCCCTGTAAAAATAAATAAGAAAGTTAAACACTGATGGCATACAATGGCACAGAATAAGTATTCCAATTCTGAAAGAGATAAATAGGAGGATAGAAAACATGGGACCAAAGCAAGACTGAAACCCATCAGGGCAAACATTAAATCTTGTAGTTCCACATCCAGTACCTGGAGTAAGTTGTGGTAAAGAGAAGAGAACTCCAAAGGGCTTGGCAACTTGTGCTATGGCGTTTCTGGTGGCTGTAGCTGGCTCTCTCGGGCTGGCTTTGTTCACTCCCTGTAGCTTTCCTCAGACATTCCATGTTCCTGGATTCTCTAGTTTCCTGTGGTTTTTACTAGACTTTTAGCTTTACTCTCACAGCTTCATTCACTGCCTTCTCAGGGATGCACTCCCTGGACTCTCAGACCTTCTCCATAAATCTGAGTTTAAGCCACCCTGACCCTATAACTCTTGCATTTTGCATACACATGAAGCCAGCACCATGTAGATGATACTAATGTCTGCCAACAGCTAGGGTAGTTGTAAGGACCTGTTGCATCATGATTGTAGAGGCCTCCAAGTACCTAAACAGCTGGGTATGTTGACCTTGGTCCTGGGAAATCAGTTTCTTAGATTACACTTCTCCAGTAGAGTGCTTTGGGGCTCTCTTATCAAAGTAGTTTTTCACTTTTGCTGGCTGAACAGTAGTCTCTTGTTGTTTCCTGATATGCCCTCAAGAAATTTTTCTGATTATCCTGTTTCAAAGTACTTTGCTGCTTTTTAATATGAATCCTTTCAACAACCAAGTTCTCCTTTGCAAGCGTTTGCTTCATGGTAAAACTGGCAACGCTTTTGAAATAATTTAATTTGCTTTTAATTTTCAGTATGAATCTGGTAGAAAGCCTCCAACAATCTTCATGAAACAACCCCAATATTGGACTGTCTAGAAATTTCCTCCACCATATAAATTTGTCCACTACTCTTAAACTGATCATCCTGCAAAGTTTCTGGACATGAGCAAAATGTAGAAAAATATTCTGCCAGAGTATAGCATACATGACTGGAGGCCAACTGCTAATGGAATTTTTATTCCCAATTAAAAATCTCCTAATCCTGGTCTTTTCCGCCTGCTTTTAAAAATCAGCATTCTGTTTTCTGAAGTCTAACAGAAATCTCTGATAAAGTTCAGCTCATATCATTCAAGGGCTGCTTTTCTAGTCAGCATCCCCAAGCCTTGTCAAATTTCTCCCATGAACCAGTTACAAAGGCTTCTGAAGCACAGGTCAGGAAACACCAGAGCAATGATCTCACTTCTCTGATACAGAACTTGTGGTAGTTACTTTCCTCATCACTGGGACAAAATACCAGACTCCTACAACTTAAAGGAGGAAAGGTTTATTTTGGCTCACAGTTCATAGGGTTTTAGTCCAAAGTTTGCCGGCTCCAAGGCTGAGTGACTTGGTAGAGGGTCAAGTAAAGGAAAAGCTACTCAAGTTGGACAGCAGAGAGAAAGAGAGAGAGAGAGAGGGAGGGAGAGAGAGAGAGAGAGAGAGAGAGAGAGAGAGAGAGAGAGAGAGGGAGGGAGAGAAGTATGAGGAGGAGGAAGTGGAGAGGGAAATATATCCTTTCAGGCTATGTCCCAGTGACTTACCTCTCACTTCCTAACAGCAAGTCATCTATAAGCCCCCAAATCCAATCATTTCCCAAAAGGCCCACCTATGAGCACAGAAGTTTCTTGGATGACATCCAGTTATAAATCATAACAAGTCCTAGAAGTTAAAGCCTTGATTTTTGCTGTGAGGTTTTCCACTGACCAGCCTTCCTGATTTGGGCAAGACATGCTTTCTGTGCCCCACACAAACAAAAACAATGAACCAGTATGCTTTCTAGCTCTCAGGTATGACAGTTTTACAATTCTGATGTTTTAATTAACCATAAAAACTTCATCTAGGAGAAGCTGAGTGCTGAGTAATGGCTGTTTTATCTACATACCACAGAAAGAGAGCAAAAGGGTAATATGGAAAGAAATGGCCCATGTGTTCCTCAGTGAGGTGCAGTAAAATTATAATGTCTATATCTATATATCTAGAAATAAATACACTCCCTGGCCAAGGAGCTAATGGATCTGAAACAAGTTCTCACAATTGTGCACCTGAAGAGCATCTTCTTTATTCCTGAGAACATAGATAGGTATTCATTATGGCATAGTGATGAAAGAATTATTATTACTGTGAAATCCATTTAGAGGGCACATTTTCAATGTGCTTATAAAGCTATCATTTAATTGCTTAGAGTCAGATGTTGTATTGAAAATAGTCAATTAGGATATTGTCTCCTCTGTGTTTTTTGCTCATAATGTAGCTCCTTAACGGTTGTACCTTCCCTGAGGAAAGTCTCAAATGTCGTCATCATAAACCTAATTTAATCTTATAAAGATTGCATGAAGTAGTTAAGAGCAAAAGCATAGGTTGTGGATATGATTGCCCAAATAATATCAAATGTAAAGTTTATGAATTCTTTGTTGTTGGGGTTATACGTAATTTGGAAGTTTGTTTCTTGCCAAGACCATGGATGTAAGCAAACAGAACTCTTCTTAAGGAAAGAAGATTATAATGAGACACATGCACTTTTCAAAGCTTCTATTAACAATATCAGCATTCATAGAGCTCTTTGTGGCAGCTGAATGAAACGGGGATGCTTAAAATAGAGAAAATTTAGTCCACAATGAGCCTGCACTTAGTCTAAACTCTGAGCAGCTAAAGTCAGACAATTCAGTGTTCCTGACAGGTATCAGGAAATGCAGAAGCGAGCACTGTAGCATAGACTGAAATGACATGGATGACATGCATCCATTCGTTCTATTATAGTTTGGATCCCTCAAAGTCTCATGTGTTTAGAAGATGACGGGTCATGGGTGAACTACACTAATCCATAAATTCATCCACTGACAGGTTTGTAGTTGACATGCTGTTAGGAAGTAAAGCCTGGTTGGATGAGGCAGGTCACTGGTGGGGATTGATAGGAAAGGGTATGTCTTTCTCGCTAGCTCCTTTCTCCTCTCTCTGCTTCCTGGACAACACATTGTGAATAACTTTTCCTTTGACCAATCCCCTTCATTATGTCAGTTCTGCTTTCAAACTGCTAACCATGGACTGAAACTCCTGAATCAACGAGCTAAAATAAACCTCACATTCTTTAAGTCATGTGTATCAGGTGTTGTATTTTGTACTAGCAACAAGAAAAGTGACTAAGAAACACCCATTCATTCATTTATATTCATTCTTTATTCATTCAGCCAATTGAATGGATTCAATTTGAGATGTATTGGGTTTGAGGCATATTGGATTGGATTCAATTTGAGACATATCAGATTGGCTGTTAGGAGGTTACTCCTCATTTCCAAAGAAAGATAGCTAGTAGCTGTATATAGCTATATAATAACTACCACCCTCTGGTAAGGGTGTGTTCTGTGGATCAATGGGGATCAAAGCTTCTCACAAGTTTGCTCTGGACCAGGTCATATTATTCTTATTTCTCGGAAAAGGAAGCTGAGTTTTATAGAATTTAGATAGCTTGTTACAAATCACATGATGAAAGGAAACCTAGGTATATTTGTTTTTAAAAAACTTTTTGTAAATTTATATTATAGAAGGGTTCATTCATGGAGGTGGAGAATAAAATATAAAGAATCACAATGTTCAGCTATGGTCATTAGGGGTTATCTTATTTTGTCTGTATCTACCACTGGAATAGTTTAGAAACAAATACCAATTCACTTGTAAATATTTAAACGTCACCTGTAAAAGGCTTTAAAGAACATATCCCTAATACATTCATCATATTTACTCAAATTGATAGTAATTCCTCATCAGCAAATCCAGTGTGAACATTCCTCATTGCTTCATGCTTCCTTAAAACCTGCATTCAAATCAGGGTCTAACAAGGTCCATGTAGTGCAATAATTTGACATGTTCCTTGTCACTATTGATCCTTAATTTTTTCTCTGTGTATATTAGGCAGCTTTCCACCATTTTGAGACAATACCTGAGATAGTAAACTTAAAAAGATGGAGGTTTATTTTGGATTTTTATATCAAATTTTCAGGGCATGATTGGTTGGTCCTGTTGCTTTGTACCTGGGGCAGTACAGTACATCTTGGTGAAGAGCATAGTGTCACAGGCTCCCTCACCTCATGATATCTAGGAAGTAAGAAGTGAAACAGGAAGGATATGAGGTCCCAATATCCTCCTCAAAGGCATTTTCCTAATGACCTAACTTCCCTCCACTAGACACCATCTTCTAAGGTTCCACAGCTTCCCAATACTAGGTCCCCTCCAGGTTGGCAGTCAAGCCATCAGTGCAAGATTCAAACTGTAGTATATTTGTGGAAGAAACACAGAGGAGTTAAAACTATATTTAAGAATTACTGAACATTTATCTAGTCAACTTGTAGTGACAATGTTATCAACAATTGTACTGGTAGGAACCTTGCATGAGAAAGATGTACCACTACCCAAGGGCCTTGATGGCAACGGATGAGGCAGTGGGACCTACGAATCATCATAAAGCAGGCAGCGGCTGGTTAGATTTAGCAAGAACCAGGGTGGGGCACATTGTTTTGGGGGAGCATAAACACATGTGAAGTTTAGTTCATTCAGAGGCCAAACTGGGTAAACTGAGGCTGACTTTACATCTTTTAAATTCTTACTGCAGAGCTGCATTTACCCACACTGTGACTAGTGTCTCAGGTGCTGTTGCCAAGATCCACCTTGTTCTGGAGATCACCTGCCAGAGGCAGGAAAGAATGAAACAGAACTCAGTCCAAATTACTGAATACTTCAAAGGATGTTGCACTAATAACATGAGGTTCCTGGAACCTCATGAATTTGGCACTAATTTTCCATTTTTGACCTACAAAGACATCAAATTTTGTATTTAGGTTATTTATAAGGACACACTTTTTCAGTAAATATTTCTAGGTATAGGAAACAACTTAAACTAGAATAGCTGTATTATCTAAGAATAAGTTCGCTATTTTGCCTAGTGTCATATAACAAAACACACAAATTACTTTTCTCTTCTACTTGGTTAGTCCTCCATGTTCATGGGTTCCACAGTCTTGAATTCAACCATCCTATTTGAAGTTAAACAAACAAAAAACCAAACAAACAGTGTCTATACTGAACATATTAGATATTCCTTGTCATTACTTCCTAAACAATACATTATGAGAACTATTTAAATTGTATTAAGTACTATATTATAACACATCTAGAGATGACTTAAAGTATACGGAATGATGAGCATAGGTTTTAAACAAATAATATAGCATTTTATATAAGGCATTTGAACATCAATGGACCTTGGTATCCTTGAAGGGTTCTGGAAAAATCTGCAGATACCTGAGGGGCAACTGTAATCACATTTGGCACTCAACAGTTCTGGTCACCAAAACACATGGATTTTTCCCACACCAACCTATTCTATGACACCACGTATGTGTCCTACATTTCAACTAAATTCTGATGCTATTACCTAGAAATGGCCTCAATCTCATAGGAGGGGGCTCAGTACCACAAGACTGTCCCCCACTGCAGGTGACAATCCCAAGTCCAGGTTATCATCTGTACTTCTGATTGATTGGCTGACAGTCTGTTTGGATGGATTATTTGTTAGAATGGTTCTCAGAATTTAGAGACACCTTACTTAGTTTTGGCTATTAGTTATAAAATGATAAAATTCAGGAACAGCCAAATGGTGAGACACATAGGGCAAGGAATAGGAGGAGTGTGGAGCTGCGATGTGTTCTTATGGGTGGGGAGTACCTCCCTAGCACCTCATGTGTTCATCAACTCAGAAGCCCTCCAAAACATGTAATTCATGGACCTTTATGGAGGCCTCATCACAAACACATGATTATTAACTCTACCTCCAGTATCTTTCTCCTTTTTGGAGAACGGGGTTGAGTAGGGCTGAAAGTTCCAAGTTAAATTATGGCTTAGTCTTTCTAGTGACCAGCCCTGCCTCCTAAATATAATCTTATTAGGACAAAAGATGTTCCTGTTACTCAGGAAGTTACAGGGATTAGGAGCTCTGTGTAAGGATCTGGGGTCAAAGACAAAATATTTTAGCAAGACTCTTCTAGCATTTTAGTTGCTCAGAAAATTACAGGGGCTTAGAAGCTGGGTGCTAGGAACTGGAGATGAAAGCCAACATACATATTTCTTATTCTAAATCACAATATTGCATCTAGTACACGGTGGTTAACTGATTAATTATCAATTTAAATGGGAAACCCACTTTAAGGAGGATTACTATTGGGGCAGAATAAAAGGAGAATGTGAGGAAAGGATTTCAGCTAATTTTCCTTGGAAAAGCTTTGTTGTGGCTAGTTTTCCTTGGAGGAGTTTCAGCTGTTCTCTGTGGAGAAGCTCCAATCTTTGCCTTGGGTGTCATCTCCTAGCTTTCAGTACAGATTTTCAAATTCCAGTGGCTACCAGTAAGTTTAAAATACTTATATGTTCAGTCTGACCACAATAGAAAGTCAATATTGGATACTTTCTCCTATTTCGTGACCATTGATGTCAATGGTAACACTCAGAGAAATACTTGAGACTCCCAATAAAACAACTTGACCAACCAAACAAACACCTTTGTATAAAAGGCCTTTTGCCCCTACATGGTGTCACTGGAATAAAACAGAGGAGCCAAAGCGTGGCTCTGGGGATGACAAAGGTTTTACAGTTGTCTGATATTGGACAGAAAACAGATTTATCCTCTTTTCATTTGGTCACTGTCAGTATTAAAGTGAATGAAAATAGCAGAAACTGAGTGATGAAACAGAGTAGCTTCACAGTCACTGCCCACCTCATTTCCCCACCTTCAGAAACGAAGAAGTTTAATCTTTATTTTTTTTAAGCTCTGAGGCTCACTATATTCTCCATGCCAGTATTGTCATAAATATGTTATTAATGGAAAAATACAGTTTAAATCAGAATTTCCAATTAATGAAACTCTACTGTAGAGGAAATAATTTAAATCAAACTCCTTCAACAGATGATGGTAATAAAGAGCATTTTAAAAAGATTCTTTGAATAAACGAGATTCTTGGAAGATAATGGAAGCATGCTAAGTATATTATTCATAGACTTTTCTCAAGATGTGATTTTAAAAATTTGGAATGATATTAATACTGAGGCCTGAAGCTGTGCAAGAAGTTAAGAGGTAGTTTATGTAGAATGGAGCATACTTGCATATCAAAATGTATTCATATCATAACCAATTCTTGCAGGTAGCATGAGAAAACCATTCAGCCTTTTGGCTTTATTGTTTTTTGTCCCCTCAGACTCTAGAGTTTCAAGAGTTGATTTTCTTTTCCTATAGACCCATTTAGTCTCTGGCTTATGTCTGTAAGTGGAATCATTACTCTGCCACTGTCTCTTCCTTTTTAACTTATCACACACAATAAAGTCAGAAAGGCTTTATATAGTACGGTTCTGATCATATCACTCCATGATCACATAGCTCACCAGTGCTCACACAATAAGCCCTAAAGCCTGAATGTCTAAGTTAAGGACTCTCATCTCTCCCATGATAGTGATGTGGTTGAAGTGCCCAGTGGATGGAGCCAGGCTGCCTGACTGAATTCATAGAGCAACTCACAACTGTGGCTGCCGTGCAGGAAAGGCACAGAAAGATGCAGCTGAGATGATTATCTGGCTCTGGGCTGTCTTCCAGTCTCATTTCTATCTATGATCCCTCCCATACAATCTATCATTGTCTATATTAACACTCTTGGTGTTCTGTATTCGTTATTTCATGTAAGCCTCATGACAACTCATGGAGCTAGGTTCTTTTATTAGCCTCGTTTATGGAGAGCCCTGAGGCTTATTCCATATTGGAATGCTTTTAAAAGCAGTAATAAATTCTGACATAGTTGATTTGGTTAGGATATAAGCATTGGTTTCATTTTTCAATCTCCTGGGGTGATGCTAACAGGCAAGTAGAGTGTTCTAATGAGCTGGGTGATTTACCCAAGTTCTCCCAGGTCCTAACTGGTAATGGAGACAGGATGCCTTTCAGAACCTGCATTCCTCTCCTTGTGGACTATCAGTTCTGTCCATACAGTGCTTATTACACTGTCTGGTGTCTTTTCAGGTACTGTTCCTCCCACTCCATGGAAATTATTTCCTCACATCACCCCATTGAGTTGGGCGTGGTGGCGCAAATCTTTAATCTCAGCACTTAGGGGACTGAGGTAGGTGGAGCATTGTGCGTTAGAGGCCGGCTTGGGCTACAATGTGAGCGCAAGGCCGGCCTGAACTATGTAGTGAGACCCTGCCTCAAAAAAAAACCTAGGGCCCGGAGTTTCGCTCAGTGGCTTACGTGCCTGTCTGTCAGGCATGAGGTTGTGAGTTCTATCCCCGGTGGTGCAAAACAAAACAAAACAAAACATCACCCCATGGACACTTTACCTGTCTTTAATTCTCAGTTCACAAATTGCCTACTTCCTGAGTCTCAACAGACATCCATAATACTGAGATGCTACTGCTTTCTGTTCTTCTTAGGCACACATCAAATTGTTCTGTAATCTGTGGTAGCCTGAGCCCCTCTCATACAGTGAGCTCTTCAAGGGCCAGATGTCTCACACCTTAGGGATTCTAGCATGATGACCAACATAGAGTAGATGTTGAGAAAGGTTCAGTGAATGAATGGATAAATGACCGATTGACTGGGTTTAAATCCATTTCTGCCCATGGAGAAATTGGATACCTATTCAGAATACCCAATTTCCTCCTTTAGGTAATTAATGTCTCCTTTTCCTTGTAAGTTCTGAAGGCCTATTTTAGATCACATCAGATGCCTTTTCCTCCACTTGAATATTTTCAAGGTCAGATTGTTAAATGTGCTTTTAGGAAATGGGTCAAAGGCTACACTTTACTTTTGGGTCTTTGGAGATACGGTACAGAATACAAATGCAGTTTCTTATCATGCCATTCAAGAAGAAGTTTAAGTATTTTCCTTCCTTCAGAATTCCAGAACCTCTGAGAGAAGGACTATTGTGCTTGTAAAGAAGGGCATAACTTTGGGTAGAGGAAAGACTGGATTTTCAGCCATTAGAACTGAAGCACATTAGCAGACAATTTCTGGGGCCACTTAATATCCTCACCACTGTGTGCAGGCACTCAGCTGTGTCCTGTGGTTCCTCAGTCAAGGAGACTTGCTGACTTTGGGGTCCTTGTCTGGAAAAACTTGTTGAATATTCCATACATCTCAAATTAAATCCCCTAAACCAAAGGAATAGTTTTCTTTAAACCACAAGGTTTGTTATGATGATTTTTGTTATTTTTTAAGGAGGATATTTGAAATGAACAACGAACAATGATTATTATTTACTGTATCTGAAAGGCAAATTGCTGTGTTTTCAAGTTTTTATTGAAAGTAGTTGATTCTCTCTTTGTTCCAGAAAGTATTAGAGATTATGGTTTTGACATAGTAAAGAATATTTTCTTACTGTGTTGAATATTCACTTTATAAAATTACCATGAACTATGAATAAACATGAACCAGGATGGTTATCTCTTTGAATCCTAAGGATGTGTTTGCAGAAAGCTGGTTATTCTAACAGCTTTAATATGTCCTAATTCTTCTAATAATAAAAGGATATTAAGAAGGAGTGGCTTGAGACAAGTTTTAAGTAAGTGATCTGTTTTTAAGATTTTAAAGAATGATTTTGTTGTGCTTCAAATTTTAAAATGTAATATGATTCTCTAGTACCACTGAAATTTCTTTTTCTTTGTAAAAAACACTACTTCCTCAGGCAATATCATTAAAAATCTCTAATAGGTGTAGAAAAGACTAGATTTGGGGTACCTATCCATCTCCAGGCTCTCCGCAGGCCCATTCCCAGCAAAATGACTTAGGTCTGGGTAGGCACATTTGGTTTGAAAGATTGTCTATGACCTATTTTCTATCAAATTTTGTTTTATTTCTTTCAGGAGATTTGATAATCATTTCTAAGTGGGCAGACATAACTACCAAACATGTACCTCTTGAGCTCCAGTGAATTAGTGTCTTACCAGTAGTAGAGAGAGCTGATTTGATTTCATTTCATGGCTGAAGTATATCAACTCCTTGAATTCCCCCAAAAACCTCAGGAGGAATAATTTTTACCAGCAAATGTGCTCCCCACATACCAAAAACAGTGATTCAAAGGGTAGATTTTAACCCAGAACAACTCTCCCCTCTGTCAAGTGGCCAATGTGTTTGCAGGGATGTAGTCTCCCACAGATTCTTTAGATTTCCATCTATCCTGAATTACTATGCTTCTTTTGGTAAACTCTCACACCCCCACCATCTTAAAGACCAAACTCTTTCTCTGGACCCTTATTTCCACACAAATTACCTTTGGAATGATAGATGTAATGGTATTTGGAATTTCCTGATCTTTAATAAATAGTGTAGTAGCATGTGCTTAATGACTTTAAAATAGTAGGAAATCTGGCTCCTGACTCTAAAATTTTGAAGACAGAAATAATACACTCTTTACCTTTGAATTCTTTCTCTTTCTAGAAATCTAAGGGCACACAACTAATGTTGAATAAATGAAAAAATCTTTCTACATTATTGATGTGATAAGAAAAATAACTTTTTGAAAGATAACCCGTGAAGTTGAACAGAAATGTTATGAACATGGAAATTTTATTTTATCTGCAACATGATGGAATTGGTGCTGGAAAATGTGAGGTGTGTTACATGAGGTTCCTTTCCCTTCTTTCTACATCTTCTTCAAAGGCATGTCTCTGGGTTCTTTGGCTAAGGAGAGAATGGTAAGAGAAAGTTAATCCATAGTTGACCTATACATCCCCACACTTGGGTACCATTTTTTTAAATGTAGTACAAGGATATGACTATCACTGGTTAAGATTTCATGGTAGTCAAAAATCATGTTCCCTAAACAGAAATTCCCAGGAATGCAACTGTTACCACAAGAGTGCTTGGTTCTGATGCAGGGTACCTGTCTCTGTAATGGGCTGTTACAGTAACAATAGGGAGAAAGTAGGCTCATTCTTTCAAGGATTACTCTAGCTATTCTTTTTAACTCTGGGATTCAGTCATATAACCTGTCTGGGCTGAAATTTCTTTCTCAATTTCAATGAGAGACATAAATTTATGAGGCTACATTAGGTAGGATCAAAATGAATCATTTTTTCTTCAGTAGTTTAAAAATACCATGGCTTTATTGTTTTTGCAAAAATTATATAACCTAACTATATCTAAAAATTGTGCAATACAAAAAAATACAAAAATGTAAGTTGGCAAATCACAAAAAATATCTCATTAATTTTCATTAATATCTGATGGACACTACTCCAGATTTCTCATTTACAAAAAATAAATGAATGACAGAAGGACAAAAGTGATTGGGGGAATATGTGACTAAGGTATGTTACCTTTGTTTCTTATTAGAAAGACTATTCAATTTCATGGTGCTTAAATTTACCTAAAAAAATGAAATAAAATGAAAGAGATTGTTGGAGCTCAGAAAAATGTTTTTTTGTGTTGTTCAGACTCTGAGAGCTAAGGTGTCCCACAGTGTTTTGTCTAAAGCCAGACCTTGCAAATATTTGTTGAATGAACTTATGAATGTGTCCCTCTATTTGTTTTTGAGAATTGATTCTTTTCAAACTGAGATTGTAATTCAGCCTTGTGTGGTCCTGAACTCAAGGTCAATTTTATATTTGTTCATGGATTATTAATCCTCTCGCAAACATTTATCAAGACATTATTTCTCAGACACCATGCCAAGGGCTGGGATACACATATTATCTCTCTTCCCCTGTGAGTTGCTCTGGACCTAAAATCTCCTACTACTCCCACTTTTGCCTTTTGTTAGCCTCGTCTGCTCCTTGTTCTGGGCTTTTAGCAACTCTAGCCTGTGTTTTTTGTCTTAAATTCTTCTTCCTGCCTTGAGGACTTTGAGATGTTTATGCATTCCAGTGAACTCTCTTCTCTTTCCTTTTGCCTAATTTCTCTTTCAGCTCAAATATTGCTTCCTGAACAAAGCCTTGT
>RJWM01032490.1:0-21452 GCA_004363535.1 Dasyprocta punctata | reverse complement strand
GATCTCATCTAATACAGTGAGTAGTTATGAGAAGTTGTCTAAATTAAAATAAAATAAAGTAGTTTGAGTGTGTTATATACCGGTACTGTTCATGATTACCAATGTAAGAATTGTAATTATAAATACAGAAATGGATACAGCCTTCCTCAACCTGCTAATCAACATTTATGAAAAACCTACTTTTAGAAGGTTTGATTGTGAGAAACTATACGCTTTCTCATCAATATTAGGAACAAGGCAACCATACCTATTCCCACCTTTTCTATTGAATACCTACAGGAAACCCCATTGATTGCAAGAAGGTAAGAACAGGAAGTAAAAAGTATTTAATTTGCAAGAAAGAAAAATAAAACTGGTTTCTTTACTAGCTGACATTCTTGTCTATCTATAAAATTTCTTCCAAAATCAACATGAATAAAACCTCTAGAACTACTAAGTGATTGTAGCAAATTTGCAATACAGAAGGTTAATATATAAAAATAAATTTCTTTTTCCTACATTAGCAATGAGCAATTGGAATTTAAAATCAAGAACATGAAGCTATTTGGAGTAGCATACAACAAGAAAGAAAAGAAAAATAGAAATTCTTCAGATATAAATCTAACAAAATACGCAAATTTATAAGTGGAAAATGTGAAAACACTAATGAAAAGAATGAAAGAGAAATTAAATAGAGAAATATTCTGCGATATTGGATAGGAAGGGTTATTGTCCAGATATTAGTTCTTCCCAATTTGATCTGCAGATTCAATGCAATCCCAATTAGAATCATTGCAAAGTATTTTGTGTGTTCTGAAGTTTATATGGAGAGACAAAGGACTCATTACAGCTAACACACTACTGAAAAAGAATGGTGTTGGAGCATTAATAGTACCTGACTTTGAGCCTTAGATTAGGCTTCCCATAAAGATGAGCAATAGTTAAAAACAGTGTGTTATTTACAAAACAATGGGAAAATAGATCATGGGAACAGAGTAGAGAGTCAGAAATAAACCCACACAAATATAGACAACTGATAAAAAATGCCAGAGCAATTGGAAAGAAATGAAAAGAAAAAGAAAGGAAAGGAAAAGAAAGAGAAAAAGGTTTAGATATTATAACTTTCACATATAAAAAGTCTGCTAACTGCATAATTCCAGTTATATGACATTCTAAGAAATAACAAAACTAGGCAGACATAAAAAGATCAGTGGTTGTTAGAGGTTTGGAGGGAGGCAGGCAGGGAAGAATGAAAAATGGGACAGGAGATGTTTAGGGCAGTGCTGACTGTCTGGAACTACTCTAATGATATATGTCATTACACAGTTGTCAAAACCCATAGAATGTACAACACAATAATGCTAATATAAACTATGGACTTTAGTTAGTAATGTACTGTAGCAATATTGGTTCATCGTGATGGTTTGAAAATAATTTTTCCTTTTAAATTAATTCAGCCATTTAACATCCAAAGTTGTGTTAATGGTATTAAGAAGGAAGGCATGCAGCCCAAGTATGGTATTTAGAGATATGGCATTTAGGGAGTGAGTACACAAATTAGGTCATTAGGATTAAGCCCACCTAATTAAATCTTGATGCTTCTGTAAGAAGAGGGAGAGTGAAAACACACGAAGATACGTATGTGCTCCTGCCATGATGTGATAAAAGCAAAAGGGACCCCTTATCAGAGTCTGTTGCATGTTTTTTGAACTTACGCACTCCCAAACTATGAATCAACACAGGTATTATTCTTTCTAAGATGAGCTATATGGAGGATATACAGGTACATGATTTTTCTACTCAGTTGTTCTGTAAGCTTAAAGTTTCTCAAGCAATAACATCTAATACTTCTTAAAAGATATAAAGGCTATTTCATATCTGAAATATTTGGAAAAAAGTTCTCCTTAACTAAGGAAGATTTAATATATAAAACCTATGTTTCTAATTTTGTAATTGTGATATCTCTCCTGAATTTATTATCTTGTGTTTCTTTCACTCTGTTTTTTATTTTTGGTTTGGTAGTAAAATGGATGGATTTGATTAAGTGATCATCACATTTTAGGTAAGATGAGTGATACTTCTTCGACAATGCAATTAAATAACTATGGTATTTTTATTTGTTCTTTTGTTCTAAATAGGTTCACATTTTTTTGTGAAGATACTTTACATAAAGAACACTTTTCTCTGAGGCATTTAAGCTTCATAAAAAGTCATTTATGCTTCTCTTATTGAAGAATGAATAAGGAAGGAGCAAAAAGTCAAGTCAGACTTATCCTTATTTAGAAATAGAGTAAATGAGCTCTGGGACATCAACAGAGTTCTAGTACATTCTATTCTTCCACCCATTCATTTATATACTCTATCTTCAAATGTTGAACTGCAATTTATATCATGTTCTAGAGAGGATCTAGGTCTTTTTATTCAATGTATCATGGTCTGTAGAGAATCTAGTCAATTGATTTGCAGTTATGATGAAGTGTAATTGGCATTTTGACAGGGGAAAGGACTGTATTACACTACGAAGTCTAGTATTTTAACAATTCTGAAAGTGCTCTAGTCAGGCTGGTGTATATATTGCAAAGTGGGGAGAATGAAGCCAGAGAGCCTGGGTCATAAGTAATATTTGCTTTTATACTAAACATTTTTTAAAAGTAGGATTGGACTTCTTTGTATATTCTAGAAAAAACTCTCTTGATGTCCTCTCTTTTTCCTGATGACCATAGAATCAGTCCTATAAATGCTTAGACTACCTCATATAGCCTATGAGTGAGTAACCTTCTTGCTTCCTGATTCAGATCTTATCTATTTATAACTTCTAGGCACTTATGAATGAACAACATGGAAGAACAGGGACAAATTAATGCCCAGTGGGGAAATCCTTGACCACTTGGGAATAGGAGATGATGAATAAATGACCAAGAAAGATGAGTTAAAAGAAGGCCTAGGATTAATCTCTAAAGAACATCGACTCTTAGAAATAGATCATGAAAGATGCAAGGAAAGGCCAGAGATATCAAAGGAAAATCAGAAAAATGATACCACAGTTAGCAGGACAAGAAAGCTTTGCTTGGATCAAAAATAGTGAACACTGTAAATTCTGTAGGAAGGTCATACAGACTAAGGCATGGAAAGCATCCATATAATTAGAAACATAAGGACATTAGTGACCTGTGCAAGATCAGTGTCATTGCAGTCATGGGGCAGTAGTCATATTTTGGGCATATGAGGAAAGATTAGGAGATAAAGTAGAAAAGAATATATATTCATTTTTTATTACTGAATTGCAAATGATCACTAAGTTGGTGTTTTATGGCAAAACACATTTATTATCGTATAGTTCTGAAGATTAGAAGTCCATTGTGGGTTTTATGGGTTATAATAAACTGTTCATATGGCTGTATTCCTCCTGGGGTGTCTAGGGAACAGATCCCTTGTCTTTTCCAACTCCTACAGCCTGCCTAGGAACCTTCACTTATGGGCCCCTTCCTCCATTTTCAAATCCAGAAACACCGTGTCTCTGATCACTCCTCTGAAGTTCTCTCTCTCTCTGTAATCACACCTGGAAAGGTATTCTGGTTATAAGGAGTCGTGAACTGTATTCCCTCTCCCCAGATAGTACAAGAGAATTCCTTCATCTTGAAGACTTTAACTTTAATCAAAACTGTGTGTGATTACTTTTTGCCATATACAGCAATATATTGTTAGTTTGGAGGATTAGGATCAGGGTGTGTGTGTGTGTGTGTGTGTGTGTGTGTGTGTGTGATTACTCTGCTTATTATAGAAAATGAGAGATTTTTCAAAGAGCAGGAAATGGGGTAGAGCTTAAAGGCATGTGAAGTCGAGTAGGATTTTTTTTTAAAGAAGTAATAGGAAGGTTCATTAGTCAGTAGTTCATATAACTGTGGCTATTTATTTAGGAATCATCCTTGATAGAGTAATTTTTGCCTCTGCTCCTTCTCGCCAGCATTCTAAATGCTAAAAAAAATTATAGCTAAATTATTAAGATACTATCTACTAAATAATCTTTCTTTAGATGTTCAGAACCTAGAATATCAGGTGATCCCTAGATAATACTAGAATGCCTAGTGTCTCTCCTTATTCTTTAATGCTATTAACACAAAGCATATAAATTGCTGTGAGTTTAACTTGCAGAACAGTAATATGTTTGTATAAAGAAAATATAGGAACTAGACCTAGGAAGTCAAGGTCAATTGTGGTGTTTCACTCAGAGTGGAAAAAAAGAGACATATTCCCTGGATAACAAGGATAATGCTCAACATTCAGCCTTCTTGCCCATTGTCCCACTGAAACTCTTTTCCCTTCCTATAAAACCATTTTTGTATATCTGAGTTCACCCAAGATAGTGTTTTAATTTTTTTATTTTAATGGTAGTAAAATCCAATAAAACATAATAGAACAAAGTCAATCAAAACGAAACAGTAGAACTGGTACAGAACTTCAAAGAAAAATACTATGAAAACAATAGCTACTATAGTATATCTTGTTATTTTCAGAGAAAGAGATGGGCCTCTCGAGAACCCACCCCGCTAGGTCTGAGTGGCTCCAACCAGAAGACAACTAGTCTGCCTTCCGGGGGGCCTGCGTGACTGGCATGGACTCCAGGAAGAGAAAGAGATGGGCCTCTTGAGAACCCGCCCCACTGGGTCAAAGTGGCTCCAACCAGGAGACAACTTGTCTGCCATCTGGGGGACTGTGTGACTGGTGCAGACTCTAGGAAGAGAAACATGTGCCTCCCATAGGCCTACCAGTGTGCAGGCTAAGAATCAAGGACCACCCCCCACCCCCTTAAGCAACCTGCTGGTTCGGAGGTCTGGCTAAATTGATAGCAACTAAGGTACATAAAGCAGCTAAATGCTAGTATTGATTCATTGATTTTGCAGGCCTGGGGCCGGCAGCCTGAGTATCTCTTTAGAAGATGACAGTAGGCAATGTAGCAAATATGGGAGATTCTCTTCTGTCTTGTATTTGAGGCCCAATATTCTCGTTGTTTTGCTTTATTCTGATGAATCCTGTTTTTGCTTTATTTTATATTGTTTTTTTATTGGTTTTATCATGTTTGGTTTTTGGTTTAATTTTACTATACCCAAGATAGTGTTTTGAGGATAAAATTCTCCTCCAACTTAACACTTACAGTCCTTGAATAAGCCTGATGTTCCTTCTACCAACTCTTATTTCCCAAGTATTGGCTTTTGAGTGGTGAGCAGATGGATTTTGTTCTGGCAGCAACCAAAACTGGCTATCAGACTGAGACAGTTGTAGATTAAGTTTTCATAATAAGACAATGATTTCCCATTACATGTTAGAATTTGGCTAAGAGGATGATTTGGTCTTAATCAAACTAATCTGGATGATCACATTGTTAAGAACTTTAGCCTTGCTGAAGTAATACCATGCAAATATTTATTTAGTTTGCTCTGCTATAAAATATTATATAAGAAACTAAAATATAATTTATGAAATCTATATTATAGTCCTTTAAGTACTACACATTCCAAAATCTTTAAAGTCATATGATAGAATTAATTAAGGGTCCAGAACCTGATGTTCTTGTTATGATTAAATAGCCAAAAAAATCAAGTTCAAGTAACTGTGGGATTAAGCATGAATTATAAACTAAATTAAGACATATTCTTCAAACTACTTTTCTTAAGACTCTTAAATATGTGTTAATATACTTTCAATGTGTTTGTAATATTTTTCTATATTAATATAATGTAGGATTGTCTATAGTAGGCCAGAACAGTAAAGGAAATGACAGAATCAGTTTTATTTGTGGATAAAAAACAGTTTGACTCTTACAGTTCTCTAATAAGTGGTCATGGAAACTTTTGAGCTAAATCTTCTACTTATCTTCAATATAAAATTTGACCAACAGTTATTCTTTTGGAGAAACCGAAGTATTGAAACAGTAAAGAGGTTAAAATGACCTCTTGCTCTGCAATATATCCAGGAAGGTTTTTTTTTTTTTTTTTTTTTTTTTTTTCCAAAGAGGCAGCCTTGGATTTTTCAGACTTTTAATCCAGGAGTTGTCCTTCTCTAGGGCTGACCAAATGAAGACTACTGTGCACTGAACTGTGGCTCTTTGAACCTTGTGATAATGGATTCTAACCACACCAAGTTCATGCATATGAAATAAATTTAATGGGTGAGCTAGTTTAGTACTCAGCCATTTCTATCTTCTTTTCTTCCATCTCTTTTTTATGGGAAGCTTCAACCTCATTAGTATTTCAGGAAAAAACTGGATCTTGTCCATCATTTTGGATTTTGCTTTTCTTTTTCTGGCAGGCAGAACCTAACTTTTCAATAGAGGAAGTGGGAAGGGGTACAACACATTCAGAGTTTATGAAAGACCTTATTTACCATCAAAGTGAAAGTTTCCAGATACTCTAGCCCTGTTTTCTTGTGCTCTTATGTCTTTGATGAGGAATTAAAAACTGTAGCCAGGGCCACAGAGACACTGAGAGGTGTCTGGCAACAGATGTTACATGGTGTCCTGGAGTTGTTAATTAATTACAAATGATATTGAGGAGGAGACTGAGGAGCTGAAGAGTTGTCATGAACAATAAATATCATAATAGTATTGATACAAGCATTTCTGAGAGAAATTAAAATTAATATTTTCTGATAGCTTTAATTTTTCTTTCTTTTTTAGCAAAGCATTCATTGTGGTTTGTCTTTTAATAACGTGGCTTATATGTCTGATCCTCTCAGTAACAAGTCCTTGGATGGTGGTTCTTAAATGAAGACCTTGTTGAAAGAATTTAGTCTGTAATGGATTCAATAAATTTGGGGCAAAGCCCAGGGATGTTCATTTTAGAAAGCTCTCAGGTGATTTTAATGCAATCATCTGTGACTCACCTTAAGAAGTATTTGTCTAGAGATCAGAGCCTCTATGATTTTCAGCCTTAGCACTGTGCCGTGTTCTTAGCAGTCTCCCAGACATGTATGTGGAGCTGAGTCAAATTCTTTGGAAGCATAAAACTCTACTGCTGATTCAAACTCAAGTATAGTGCTCTCAGAAATGAGATGGCAGGCCTAAAAGATTGTGCATAGACTAATGTTTTGATAAAGGGAAATGCATAGGCCATTTTTTCCACAGGGGACAACTGCTAAAACAAAAATTCTGTTTTATTTAGAATAGCTCATGGAAAACTGGTTTATTTTCTTATTTTTTCCCCCATTGGGGAATAGGCAGATCCTGGAGGAAGAAAAGCATTGATTCCTTGCTGCCCGTAGTGTTTGGAGAGAAGATTCAGTCATGTTTGAGTTTCCCAAGTCATTACTGGATGTGTGCTTCCTATGTCCTCCTTTTCTGTTTACCAGGTGCTATTGCGTCTACTCTTTAATGTGTGTTGCCCTGTGTTACTTGGTCGCTCCTTGTGAAGCCATCTACATTATTTGTCCTTTGTTATTGGTTATATCTAAATAACCATGTAGAAAAGAGGAAAATCACAACTTTTACATCATTCAATAATTGTGTTTTCAATGTAAGAAGAAAAGTACAATCTTTCTCTGCTTCATTATACATTATTGTGACAACCATGCTTCAAAACATACATTAACTAGAAAATCAATAATGTTTTTTGTAAATACTGAAAAAAGAACCTATAGTTTAGCATTCTTGGAACAAGTTAACATGCCACTTTCTTGCATCAAAACTATACATTCAGTAGATTTAAATGTCATTAATTGTGGACTGTTTCAAGTTGTTTGAAGTAAAGCGTATGTGGATGACATTTAGATAAAAACGTATATGGATTATTGTTTTGTTAAATTTATTGGAAATAGTCAGTGCTTAGTAGATCTTGACTTTCTTTAAAAGAAAAAGCAATACATTTGAACGTGAAATCCAGGAATACAGTGTGTCTTTCCATTTAAAACATTTAAGATTGCCTGTCTACCAGTCGTCTATTTTTTGATTAGCATTCAGTAGCAGGTTTATGCTTTGAAATCACTGTAGCTCCTAGTACAAAACTGGCACAAATATCCTTGCCTCTCCTTGAATTTACATACTACGGAGATGTTGGAAAAAAGTTACAGAAATGCAAAGAAGTCTAAACAGCCTAGTGCCATGGTGATGGTTATTGTTTCTAGAGTTTATTGTATAGACAGGGTTGTCACTTTCTTATTGTATCCTCATTTATTATGCTAATTGACTTTCGAAGAGCAGACAGGAGGGTGTCTGTCTTCTGAAATAGTCCCGGCTGGGGCGGGGGGAGGGGTTTGAAAGCAAACCTGTTTTGTGCCTGAATAAAAAAAAAAAAAAAAATCAATGTGCTTCTTTTCAAAGACAGGAGGGTCAATACTGTGGTTGTTTTTGTTCCCATCCAGTTATGTAACCGTGGGGACTTGTTTCTTTGCTTTCAGGATTTGTGCAAAACACATTAAAGCTAAACAATAGGCGGGAGTCTCAGGAGCAATTCTGGAGCTGTCCTGGAGTGTGTCCTCTAGGTTTGGGAACCTCCAATTAGTTCCATCACAAGGGCTGATTGTGTGTGTGTGTGTGTGTGTGTGTGTGTGTGTGTGTGTGTGTGTGTTTAGTTAGCTGGCACGACACACTTCCCCAGGGTTGTGTTTCCTTTTTCCTGAGATTTGGCGAAGGGTAAAGGGTCGGAGTCACATGGACAGAGAACATTTGATTAACGTCCAAGTCACCCGCGGTGGCAGCAGGGGCCGCTCCCCTCGGGCTCAGGCCGCGTGAGGCAGGAGCGGCGGGGCTCGGCCCGCGGGGCAGAGGCCGGAGACGACTCTCAAGGGAGTTTGCTGAGCGAAGCCCCGCGCCTCCCGCGCCGGAGTCCCAGCCCCGTGCCCTCCTCTGCCCTCCGCCCCAGACTCTCCTCTCCTCAGCATGTAAAGTCACCCGTCCCTCCTAGGACTTTTCAGAGGCGGCCACTTTGCCTTCGCGCCGCCGGGACCGCGCAGCAGCAGGCGCGCAGGGCAGCGCTCACCACGGCCGCTCAGCGCCGCGTCCCGCCGCCTACCATGAGCGAGGAGAGCCGCGGGGACGGCCGCGCCGAGAGCGCCAAGGACGTGGAGAAACAGCTTCGCCTGCGCGTGTGCGTGCTCAGCGAGCTGCAGAAGACCGAGCGGGACTATGTGGGCACGCTGGAGTTCCTGGTGTCGGTGAGTGGCCCGCGCCGCAATGTGGGGGTCCACCGGGCTGCACGGGGAGCTCGCGCGGCATTGTCTGCGCCGGCGCCCGGGGCCGGTGGGAGCGTAGCGGGCGCCAGGGTTCGCTTGGGGACGCTGTTCGCGGTCGCCGTGATCCTCGCGGGGATTTTTAAAAGGCAAGAGGCGCAGTGAGCGGCCAGGGCCTTGGAGAGCTCCGAGTCAGGAAAGTTAGGTGGGAAGGGAGAACGCTCCTCTCCAGGGAATCCTGGCTGCCCCATATTTCTTCACTTTTTCGTCTCCCTCTCATGCATTGTGTCAGTTCCTTCTCTCCCTCTCCAGGATATTTTGTTTTAAAGCCTTGATGTGGTTGGTGAACCAGGATCCAGTCTGCTACATTTAGGTCTATGTGGTTAAAAAAATAAATAAATCAATTGGAGCTGGAGTTTTATTCAGATAGCATGGCAGTGCAGTCCCTTTAGTCATAATCATCTTGGAAACATGGGGTGTGTGGGGGGCGGGTGCACAGAAGGAGCAGCAGGGTTATGATCTCCAGCAGCTGTTGGGTATTGAAGCCACATGTGTGCTCGCCCCGACCTAGCCCCACAATCTCCTTCCGCCTGGTTTGATTTTGGTCTCTGCTCACTCCCTGGTGCCCTGTGTGCACGGAGTACATGAGAGTGGTGTGTGAAACTCATGCCTAACAACGTCGGGATTTCGTGGAACTGGACATGAACTTCGTTTCCAGGTTTTGGCTAGACTTAGTGGAAGGTGGCCTTGAAAACATTTCATTCACTTTAGGGAAGTAGGGACAAAACTGAGTGGAAGTAATTTATGAGATAACACTCAGACTGTGACTTTTTCCCTGTTCACCGCTGAAAAGACAAAGAATTTGAGGATTGGCTCCTACTACCCAGATGCCTGGGAAAGCATCACTTAAAAAACGAGGCATAGTCTCACTCAGCTCCTCTAAACTTCTGCTTCCATCGCTGTATTCCACTGGTCCGAAGGGAAATGTTTCAAATGCCAAACTTCCTGCTCAGTTTTGTGAAATCTGAAAAGTTTCTGCTGACAGTCAGGATGGAGGAAATTCATTTCTTGGCTTGTCAAGTAGGAAAGAACAGTGTCTCAGAGGTTCTAAAAATTGTACCAAAATGCATAGGTTGTCTTCTCCAGTATACTTGAGCCTCCAGGGACCAGGTCCTTCTTTGGAAAGGTGCAAGTATTTCAGAATATCCTGGTAATTGATGATATATGAATAAATCGAATACGTCCAGGTAGCAGTGACTATGAAAAGAGCTTGCTTGCTTATTTATTTATTTACTTATTTATTGGAGTACTGGGGATTGACTCCAGAGCCTTTGAACTGGGCTATATCCTCAGGCCTTTAAATTAATTAATTAATTAATTTTAAATTTTGAGACCTGTGCTACCTAAATTGCCCAGTCTGTCCTTGAACTTGTGATTCTCTTGCCTCTGTCTCCCAAACTGCTGGGATTACAAACATGTATCATCACACCTGGCTAAAAAGAGCATGTTTCAAAGGAGATTTAATTTTTAATAGTTTCAAGTGAGGTTATCATGAAACTTTGTGGTTGATGAAAGTCTTTTGACTTTTGAAGATTTGGAATAATTTCTTAAAGAGTTACTGCTTGCTGAAAATAGATGAATAAAAGTATAGTGCAAAATACTTAATTGCTGAAACAGACCACTGACCTAATCTACCTGAACAACTAATTTGCTGATCTTTGTTTAAAAATGTTAGTTTTTCCTCTCATGTGAACATCAGAATATCACAATTGAAAACTATTCTTACTTTGTAGAGTGAGGAATGAGCATGTGGGAGGTATAAAAAGATTGTATTTTACTTTTTACAAGTAGAAAATAATCTTATGATTTTGTTCTTGCTATCTTACTCAGAAACTATGAGCTCTTCTACTTTTCCTTTGTTCATTATTTGTGCTTGTATTTGCTTTTACATGCAAATGTACTTATTGGCCTGAATGGTCTGTAGACAAAGATTTACTCTGGCTTCTTTTTCGGTCAAAACCACTAAAAGTGTAACATCTATTTATAACCCATTATTGAATATTTTCTCTGGGAATTAGTTAGGGAAACATCCCTTCAGAGTTTTACTTGGTGGCATATAGTTGATGCAGTCAGTGAAGTTTTCACAGTAGACTATGCTAACATATACCAAGAGCCTTAAATGTATTCATGACCCTTGACCTGAAAATTTCCTCTCTAAGAACCTATTCTAAGGAAATGATAAGAAATAGAGATAAATAATAAAAGATATTTTTTAAAAAATCAGCTATATTAATAAGCACATTGAGTGGTAAATTTGTTGGTAATAAATTGACATGCATACCTAAGTCAAACTTAGTTTGTTACATTAGTCATTATTTTCAATTTCTGTCATTACTTTAAGCCACTGCCATAGATAAAAGGTGACTCTAAAAGAGGAAGGAGAGGTAGAAAATATATTTTTAGCTCTATCAAAAACATATTTTGACTTATAGGTCCACAAATAAGCAAGTGAAATGATACTATTTCCCTTGATTAAAAAAAAAAAAACGAACAGGAACAGGAGGAAACATTTTTTACTTACATTTTATTTTTAGTCCTCTCATCTCGATTCTGCCTTTTAAGGAAAGAACACCTTACCTCCAAACCCCAGTCGGTCCATAAGCATTGCCATTTTTCCTCTATACCATATGATATTCTTGCTTTTTTTTTTCTTTTGGGAAAGTGTCTTGCTATGTAATGCAGGGTGCAGGATGGCCTTGAACTCACTTACGTAGCCCAGGGCTGGGAAATGGCGCAGACAAATTTCACTGCGTGCCAGTGCCGATGAGGCAGCGTGGCAGGATGACCATATAATTCACTGTCTAAACTGGGACATTTGTGATAGAGAAAGGAAATGCTATAACTAATTACACTGAGAAATAGGTGTAAACTGGGATTATTCCTGGCACACCTGCAGGCGTGGTTATTCCATATCATAGGCACATTAAGACAAAAATTTTGAGCTATGTGCTTTTTCATAAAAGATTTTGAAATTTGTTATCTATCTGGGCTCTGATTTCAGATACTCTAGAATTTGTGTCTTGTCTCTCGTTCACTGTGTAACTTAAAAGATTCCTAAACTCTTCAAGCCCCATTTTTTTCACCTATAAAAAGGGGAAATAAAAGTCTTTCTCAAGATTGCTATAAGGATTAAATCATGTATTTGGGTCACTGCTTAATTTCTGATTCATAATAGGACCCTGTAAATAGTTACTTTTATTTCCTTTGATGTTATAAAAAACTAGGAATACTGGTCATCATTAGATATAACTTCAATTTCTGTTATATTCTTCAGTCTGCATTTTCGTCTGATGGTGAGTGTCTTATTTCCCAAGTCATGTAGTTTTTTTCATAGTATTCTTATAATACTCAGTTGACTTTTAAGACAGTTAGAAAACTTTGTGTGTAATGACCACCATAGTTATTATGAAGCCTTAAATTAAGGATTTGCATGTTCATTCTCTGATTCCTTTAATGTGATTGTGTCTCTGGGTGCTTTAAATGTTGATCTCTGAGGCTCCAAGGGACCCCCGGTGGTGAGTTAAATTTTATAGCTGTGAACTCCCCACCACAGCTTTTCTCTTCCTCAGATTTGTGCTTTTGCAAAAGCAGTTAGCAAAACAACTTACCTAGATGGTAAATTCCCAGAGAACAGAGATTGTGCGTTAACTTCCTGTGTGCACTTTTCTTGGCCTGAACATCTTGCTTTGTAAATAGCAGGTGCTCATGAAAATAAACAAACAGGCAAACAAAGCAAATGCAAACAAAGCAGAGTTTGAATGAGTCTGAAAACAATCTCTTTTCAGTCAAGACCTTTTCAGGCAAAGATGAATTGTTGCAGTGCATTGTGTGTAAGACTTATGCTCAATTCAGTATTGTGCCTATGATTTACGTTACTACCCCACCAATTCATATGTTGAAGTCCTAACCCCCAGTACTTCAGAGTGAGACTGAATGTGCATATAGACTGGTATCTTTAAAAGAAGAGGAGACTTGAGTGCACAGAGAGATATCAGGGATGCATGCACAGAGGCAAGACCATGGAAGACAAGCCAAGGAGGGAGGTCTCTGGAGAAACCAAACCACTGACACCATGATCTTAACTTTTAGCCTTTAGAACTGTGACGAAATTAGTTTCTATTTAACCCACTGAACTGTTGCATTTTGTTATGGCTGCCTGAGCAGACAAACAGCTTATGTTAGGCAATGGAGATGCATAGAGAACTTAGTTTTGTTCATGACAGGCTTATAATTTATTGGGGGGACAAGAAAGTATATAGGTAGTCACAAGGCCATGTGGGAGATGCCACATGTGTCAAAAGCCAAGTGGTTTGAAGACTTTAAGGGAGTCTTCAGTCTAGGAGTAAGGGGAGTTTTGAGAGGTGTGTCACAGAGCTGATGAAGGAGCAGGAGGAATGTGGCAGATAGGGAGGAGAATTGTCCATTCCTCAAAAAGCATGGTCATGACTTGAAACCATACTCATAAGTGAGATAAATCAAACCCACAAGTATAAATACCATATAGTCTCCCTAGTTTAAGAAACTGAAAAAGTATATATGATCCAAAATCTATAATAAATACTGTGTAAGGGTAAAAAACAGCTCGAAGAGCAAAAGTAATTGGGAAGGGAAAAGGGGGAAAGAGGGAAGGGAAAAAGAAAAGATATAAATCTGTATATATGTATATGCAAGATAACTAAAGTAAACATACTGCTGAATATTAGTTATTTAGAGAGAAAAATTGATACTCATATGGTTAGATCAATTTTACATGTCTATATCTGTTAACGTAAACAACCATTTTGAAGATGATACGCAATATTGCAACCATTGTCCAGTTCCATCATCCTTTTTTGTAAACCTGTAATGTTACTGTTGTGCATTTACTCTAGTCATTTGTCTCTTTTGCTTTTTGTCTTTCTTATATGTGTCTTTTTTCTTTCTCTTAAATAAAAAAAAAGCATCATGGGGAGTGGTTAAACCTGCCCCTCTGAGGGTGCCAACTCATTGTTGGTGACTAGAGGTGAAAAGTTCTGTGTGCTTTTTGGATATTGGTAGGAGATGAAGTAAGTATAATCCAGTTTAACAAAAGTTCCATTCCTGAGAATTCCGCCATTAACTCTAAGGAGTAGAAAGTCAATTGTGAGGGAATACTTGCTCTCAATGATAAGAAAGTCTCAGATGTCTAAGGTTGGCATTGGGATGGGATGTCCTGAGGGTCAGGCCAAGATTTCCTGAATCCATCTCTCTGAGTTTCATTTTGAGATCCTTGTCTTGGCTCACTTTTTCCTACATCTTTCTGGTCGCATCACAGATACCCCTTCAACCAGCTGCACAGCATACAGAGAAGCTTTCTCCTTGTTGCTCTCAATCTGGGACAGGATATAACCTTTGGAAAGTCCTTACTATTTACTAAAGGAGAACAGATGCCAGTAATCATGGAAACTGCATGAAACCTAAACACAGTCTAGCCTCTGTGCGATGCATTTCTGCTCCTACCAAAATGATCCTGATCTCAGGGTGTAAACCTGCCCTGTTTTTCTCCTAAGCATCAAGACACTCTCCTTTGATAGACCTGACTGAATAATCCTGACTGGCTTTGACTGGGTTGCTTGTTTACTTGCCGTTAGTCTCAGTATGTGTACAAGAAGGATGGCACCAGGAAACTGCTTTTAGAATGAATTGACTCTCTTTTGTAGTGAATGTACCATGAACTAAATAGGGTTCTTTCTTTATTCTGGTTTTTGGATACAGCTAGACCACTCTATACATAGAGAGATGTGTGTTTAGTCTTTTGATTTCATAAGCTTTCAGAGATTGAAATACCAGGAGCAAGTGGTATCTTGGACTTCAAAGATTTAGTTTCCAGAAGAGAGGTCTTTGTGAAGTTCAGAACTGAAGAGAAGTAAGTAGTATGAAGACTGAAGAGGTTTCTAGATACATGCATGTCACTTGAGATTTTAGTTTTAGCAGTGTGACTTGAGACGTAATCCACGCTGAGGACAAGTGGAAAGAGTATTGGAAGAGTTGGGCGGTAAAAGGAAAGAAATGCTTAGTAACTGAAAGGGAAGATTTAAGGAAGATGAGCAAAGCCAAGGGAAAGGAGACAATAAAAAGGAAACTAAAGCAACTACAACAGGACATGGTAGAGGGCAAGTGGCATCTTCAGGTAAGCCAAGTGAGGGCCTCCATGCCACTGGGAGATGATGGGGATTTGCCATCCTGCCAGAGAATATACTCACAACAAAGTATCATTGCATAGACTAAGAACAAGCAAGCCGTCTCCTGTCTTATGATAGGCAATGGAGATACAGAGTCTGCAGCTTTTAGACCTGTCTTGGTGGCCTGTGTTCCTCTTTGTGAATACTCACTGGGGTATAGGCCTCCACAATGTGACAATGAAGTGATGTGCAAGTATCAGAGCATGAGTTAGGGAATCTCATGACCTGATTTCAAATTCTGGCACTGAAACTTATAAACTGTGTTACTTTGGGTGAACTACATAACCTTGTTGTGCCTTAGTTTTGTGTTTGGAAAGCATACTTAGTAATATTTCACAGGGCTGGCTTGAAATTAAAATCAGCTTCTGTAGGTAAATTCCTGGCAGGTAGTAAACAGTTCTTCAGTTTTCTCCTCCCCAGACTCCAAGTTTATCTCCTCTCGCTTGACCTCAGAGAATGAACCAGCGTTTGCTCAGGTCTGCTGAATAACCATCTAACTTGTCCTGACCCCTTTCTCTTCCAAGTCTGGAAGGTTAAGAAGACTTTAATAGATAGAGAAAGGCCCTGAGATGGCCAGAGGGGCCTGGGGAATGGTAGAGAAGGCATAATCTTGGAGCCTGGTAAAAAGGAAGGGAGGTACCTGTAAAGTCCTAAGGTCAATGACCACTTTAGGAAAAGGGAGGTTAGGGGAGAGTGAAGTTAAAAGTTCCTACCTGATTGCCTTTATTTCTCTGTAGTATTGAATTCTTGTTTTCTGTCTAGTGTTGTTTTTATTTTTGTTTTGCTGTTTGTTCTTGCTGACAGTGAGGTTTCATAAATATTTGGAACATATGATTTCAAGGCATAGAAAAGTGAGTTGTATGTGGACAGCTGAGATCAAATGTATAACAATCTTTGTACAATTATTCTTTTTAAATGTGATTTTCTTAAATGCAAAATTTACATTTAGAAGTCAAAATAGAGAGCTAAGCTCTTCTGATTCGTTACATGTATAATGACTAGGTTCAAATTTTGAAATAATTACCGTCATTTGAGCAACAGTGTAAACTGCATAAAACTGTCAATTTACATTTATTGTACACACTTAAGAAGAGCCATGTATTTATCTCACAGCACTTCGATGTGATTACTGTTTTATTTTCAAAATTTGTCTTTTTACAATGTCTTTGCGAGTGTTACTATATACTTAGTATTAATACCAAAAACTTGTTGTGCCTGTGTTTTGAGTACATTAATTTGACCTAAACATTATTTTTGTTTGTATTATTTCTCATAAAATTTTATTCATAATACTTAATTTTCAAAGGCAGGTTTTTATTATTTATTACAAGATTTTTAAGTTTAAAATTACTTAAATTTTAATTTATAAAAATTGTATTAGCAGTATAAAAATCAAGATCTTATTTGTTGTACAAGTTTATACTTACTTTGAGTAATCATAAATCCAGGAAAAATATCCTTAGGAGATGCTTATTGCTGAAAATTATAGTTGGGTCCCTTTTCCCATGGCAATGAACATAATCATTTGACTCCTGATACTCTAATATTACCTTTTTGTTCATTTTCATGAACCTATTACTTTTGATCCAAGATTTCAGTGATCGTAGTTGTAAGAAAATTGATGAATTGAATTTATGGCTTGACTGTTCTAGATAGTATAGGTGATTTCAAATTTTGATTCCTTGAATAACTTTAATGTCTTCTAGCTTTACCATGTAGTTAAACGTAGTGTAGAGTAAGGGATCTATTTTTGCAAAAAATAGCTAAGCTAAGGACGTTGTGTTCTTTCATTAATGTGAAATATGTATTTTCCATTAAAAGGCAAATTCTTCCATTTAAAAAGATTACTTTGCATAATACTTAAGAATGACTCCAGCTGGTTAAATTTAGAATATTGTTACAAAAATATTTTCTGGATTTTTAGCAAAAATATAGTGATATAGAATATGTATGAATATTTTATTCATTTCAAAACTTTGTTTTTCTGAGAGACTCAAATAAAGATCGATATCTGTTTGACTTTGCTACTTTAGCTTTCAGTGATCTTTCGAGGTCATCTTTTTTCTGGTAGGAGAAGCTTTGTAGATGGTGACACATTCTCAAAGATTGTGCAACAAACATTGATGTTTTCTTTAATGCCTTGTAATGCTTCAATTTGGCCTTGTTTTATACTCCCTTGGAATTTCTGCATTTTCTTCTTTGTGACTGTTTCTCTAAAGAAAGAGATCTTAAGATTCCAGAAATGACATGTCTTCTTTCAAAGCTTTCTTTTTTGTTGTTGTTGTCAGTAGCATAAGAATAAGACCTATGGAAAAACATTATTATACTCTGTTAATTCACTGAAATGTTGGTGTCCTATCTACACATTTTAAGGCTACTGTCATAATTCATTATTGTCCTTGAAGAGGGTTTTCATTACATGGTATATCTGTGTCATGCTTGACTTTGTATAGTTTAATGTATTTTTAAAAATTATATAGAAATATATTTATATTTGCGTATTTTTACAAAGTTTGTTTTGAATATCTAGACATGACTTTATGTTTCCTGTGTATCTTAATAATGAAATCTCTGACAGAAATTTCCAGTTGCCCTGGTTGATAAGGTGAATTGAGGTTATGATTTTGAAAGAATTTTGAATAGTATAGATGATTTCAGATTTTGATTGCTTGAATAACTTTGCTTTCTTCTAGCTTTACTCTACAGCTAAACATAGTGTACAAAGGACTTATTTTGCTATTCTTTCCTATAATAATAAAATTTTTAGTTCTATACATGATTGTACAGTTTAAGAGTACCTTTCATTTCTTAGCTTTTCTTGTGGAGAAGTATGAGCCTATGTATAAGTTTGGACTGGAGTACGTGAGCAGAAGTGGACTAGGTAGTGTCTTTAAAGTGTGCCCTTAATAATGAAGAAGTATGCACTTCCCTCACTCCCTTTCTTCCTCTCTTTTCTTTCCTTCCTCCTTCCCTCCTTCTTCCCTTCCCTCCCCACCTTTTCTCTCTTTCTTCCCCTTCCTTCTTTCTGTTATCCCTTTCCCTCTTCACCCTTTGTATGAAGATATAGTGGCAGATGATGGAGTAGTCACTTTGGACCATAAAATGAAAATTACACAGTGAACACAGAAGATCAAGAAAATAGGAGACTCTTCCTTAATAGACAGTCTCATCTATGTTCTATCAAAAAATACTTATTTAAATCTGTCCTTAAATCATACTGTAACTCTAAGTTATTATTAGTTATTATTAACTTAGGCAAATCATTAATGAATAGGCAAACTTTGGTATGTTTTTTCCACCTTTGTCTTGTCAAATTGAATACTTTTTAATATTGTTCTCTTTAATGAATCTTCTCTAGCGCCATTATTTCCTTGGATTATGCCAAATCTGTACTCTTTGTCTCTACATGTTAGTTTTACCTTTAGGAAAAGGACAGTATGGTTTCTTTGTGTGTGTGTGTGTGTGTGTGTGTGTGTGTGCTTAAATATTCTTTTTAAAAGGCTATACATTTTTTGTTCATTATGTGTATTCATATTTGTTAGGCAGCTTTCACTGCATAAAGTACAGGACTCTTGTGAATAAGGTAGCCCTGTGTAATCAACACAGCCCTTTTTTGTATTTTCTTGTGAAGTGCTGGTTATTTTATTTTTTAAAACTCTTGCTCAGTGGTGTTCCAGGGGATTACTCCTTCTATGAAGTTGATCTGCGTCAGTATTCAGAGACCTTCTTCCTTCTTCTTCCACCATCCCTTAGGACAAATTAAATCAGTGTCTGTGAGGGTGAAAGCCACACTTTATGCAGTTTCTTCAGGTGGTCCCGATGTGCAAAAGAGAGTGGAGAGCCAGCATACTAGGGTGCTGCTCTTGTCTGTGTGGTTGAAGCTGGCTTGCCGGTATCACTTTCACAGTACAGCTCTGGGGTGGTGGTGGGTGTGGGGGAAGGTTGGAGACAAAGTCCAGGGCAAACACTTCCTTTAAGGACGTGACCTGGAAATCATACTCATCTCTTTGACTATCTCCTTTGTGGTCAGATCTTAGTAGCATGTCTAAACCCACTCCAAGGGAGGTGGGAATATGCTGACTAGGTGGACATTCATGTGCCCGACTGGAGACTGGAGGGGTTCTGAACAAACTAAAGAGGTGTAGAAAATTATTTATGTTCTCAGAAAATTATTTATATTAATTCTTGGATTCCTTTCCTGTAAGATTCCATTATATTCAAAACATAGTGAAGACTAATTCCCACATATATTTTTGCCTACATGAAAATACATCTCATATTTATCTGTCTCCTACCATAAAATTTATAAGAGCTCCCCTCTCCCAAGATTATACTACAGGAAAACCTTGGAGGATTTGGAGATCTTAAATAACTTTATAAATTTCTGACATCTTTAGAAAAAATAATGATCATCATGTATTATGTGTTTATTATATGTTAGAACTGAATATTCATATACTGTCATTCACAGCTAACTACTCCTTTGTGTCATTATAACTCACACCTGAGGATGTTTTGAGTGAGAGACTGAGGATTCTGGGTAGATGTTTTGTAGGCCTCTTCCAGGATGTTCTACTTACAAATCACTGGACTGGATGAACCTTTGTGGATTGTGGGAATGGTGTGATTTATCAGGAAGAGGAAAACCAAGGCAGATGATAGAACTGAACACAGAAATTGTTGACTCTGGAAGTACACAGAAGCTGGAAGTCAGGAAGGAACACTAGTTCATTTCAAGCAAACCATCAAAGGCAAGGGAGCCACAGAAGCTCATGGTCAGCTTAAAACAGGATCAGAATCAGGTAGGCACTCAGAACCAGATATCACCCACAAGTCAGAGTCTGTTTCCTTCGTGGAAGTAAGGCAACACAAAGAATCTTTTAAAAATAGGCATCCTACTTTTTTCTTTTGGTATGTCTGTTAAGGTAATTCTTTATGGCTAGCGACTAGTTTCAGTTGGATTTAAATCTTGAATCATTTTGGATCTCTGTGTACTTAGTATTTGATAATAGTATCGAATTCTTTATTTTATGTTTAAATGCAGTCCATGTATTTATCCAATATATGATTGAATCATAAGATATTTGAGGCATGATCTAATCATACACATATATAATTAAAAATATGAACTTAGTGTATACTATATATGTGTATATATATATATATTTTTTTTTTTTTTCACAGTCACACTATGTAGTTCAGGCTGGAGGCTAGCCTTGAACTCACTATGTAGACCAGGTTGGTACTGTACTCATGGCAATCCTCCTGCCTCAACCTCCTGAGTCCTAAAATTATAGGCATATACCACCATACCCTGTTGTGTTCATATACTCTTCAACATGTGTGTATTGTTCTGCATTCAATGAATATGTCATAAATTGTTTGTAATCTGTTGAATGCAATTTAAACATGAAATAAATCCATTATTAATTATTATTCCCAATTTCTTTTGCCAAGATTTCTTCTTTTGGTAGGACATGTGAGTGAAAGTATGTAGTATTGTGGTAGTCATAGAATGAAGTTTGAATATACTGTGTTATATAGATAGGAACATTTCCCTCAGTTTCGAGCTAGGTCAAACAGCACAACTATATAATGTTAGGGGCCAAATGGAGGTCCTGTTATGGATAGGTGAGCCTAGCCTGGCTTTCACTTATGACATGAAAAGTTGATGTTTCTCCTGAATTAATTGTGATCATCTTTGTATGGTAACATTTTTTGAGGGTAGCAAATGTCCTTTGTAGTTTAAGGTTTTTTTGGTTTTGTTTTGTTTTTTTGTGATTCTGGAAATTGAACTCAGGTGCTCTACCACTAAGCCATACTCCCAGTTCTTTAAACAATTTATTTTGAGACAGAGTTTTGTTAAATTGCCAAGGCTAACCTGAAACTTGGGGTCTTCCTGCTTCAGTCTCACCAGTATGTGGGATTATAAGTGTGCACTAGAACACCTGACTGGATTTAAGAGTTTTAAAAACTTAGATGATATAGTTGACTCAGTTATAAGAAGCATGGTTATTTGGGCTGTCAGAAAATCTGAGAACTTAGTCAATACTT
>RJWM01032489.1:0-21460 GCA_004363535.1 Dasyprocta punctata | reverse complement strand
ACATAATGAAACTTATGAATTGTTTATTTCTGGAGTTTTCCATTTAATATTTTCAGACCACAGTTGATCTTGGGTAACTGAAACCACAGAAAGCAAAACTTCAGAAAATAAAACCACAGATAAAGGGGCACCGTGTAGTACCTTTTTTTTTTTTTTACCACGCATTTTCAGTAACAAAAAAACTAGCCAGTTTTATTCAAGAATGTGATTGACAAAGCAATAAAGATAACTAGTTTTATCAAATCTTAACGATCCCCACCCCACCCAAGGAATGTCTTTTTAATATTCTGTGGGATAAAATAAATTGTTTCTGCTATACAGAATGAAGATGGTTGTCTAAGGAAAGCGCTGGTACGATTGAGCACACGTTGAACTAGTCACTTTTTTACAGAACATGGTTTTTGCTTGAAAGAACTGATTGACAGACAAACTATGGTTATTCAGCTCTGAATATGTGGTAGACATTTTCTCAGAAATAAACAAAGTGAGCCTGTTCCTTCAAAGAAAACAACTGACAATACTTTATACCAATGATTAAAATTTTAACTTATAGGCAGGCAAAAATAAAAATATTGGAAAATTTGTATTCCAATATATAAACATTTTCCTAATGAAATAAAGTTAATGAAAATTATATTTTAATAATGTATAGTGAATCACACAGCATTTGAAAGATAAGCCTAATTCAGTAAACCAATAATTTCCAAATGATCAGTGTATGCTATTTATTATAAGTGATGCATGGGTAAAAGATACAGTCAATGGACCATTGGCTGTTAACCTAAAAGATTATGAAAATTTATTGATGTAGATTAAAATCCCACATTGCAACTAACTTTTTTAAAATTACCACTTGAAGAATTCGAGAGTAACACCAAAGACTATTCACCATTAGGTGAAAGAGCTATCTAAGTACTCCTTCCTTTTCAACTACATATACCTTTGAGGCCAGATCGTTTTCATATACTTCAATCTACACAACATGTCACAATATACGGAATACAGGCACAAAGAGGAGACTGCAGTTGCCGCTGGTAAATCAGATGTAAAGAGATTTGCAAATGTAAAATAGGATTTGTTATAGTTTGTAGCAAAATGTCCCCCAAAATGTTATTTGTTTTGAAGGCTTGGTTACTCGCGGGCTTTTGTTTGTATCATTTTGGGGTGTTTTGTTTTGCTTTGCTTTGTCTTATTTGTAGTACATAATGACTACCCTCCTGGTGGGAAGTTAGTGCATCTACATAACACATCTTAATTCTTTTTACCTCCCTTCTCTCTCCTTTTCCTTACCTCTCCCTCCATCTCTTAGTCCCTTTCCTGTTGGTAAATACCTATTTCTCGGCATCCTCTCATCTATTTTTTTTATTGTGCTCTTTATTTATATTTTGGGTTTCTCATCTAAGAGAAACCATTCAGTATTTAAGCTTGTGTGCCTGGTCTATTTCTTTTGGGAAGTGATTGCATTATGAAACTCCTAACTTCATCAATTACATTAATCTGTTGCTAAGATTATAATTTGATGGCGTTATTGGGAGGAAATGGAGAAAGCAAGTGAGGCATGGAGGCATTACAGTGGGGATAATTTCGGTCCCTGTTTCTTGAGATTTTTCCATTCTCTTTCTGCTTCCTGACTACCATGAGGACAGGAGCTTTCATCTGCCACATCCTGGTGCCATGATGTTTCTGCCTTACCACAGGCCTAAAAGCAATTCGACAGCTGACCATGGAAACTCTGAGCCTAAATAAACCTTTCCTCTCTTTAAGTCATTTATGTCAGGTATTTTACCACAGCAATGAAAAGTGAACACAACATTTTTCTCAATTGCGGGGGTTAACACAGTTATTTTTCATTAAAAATGACATTTTATTAATATGTAATGAGCTTATAATAACTAAATAACAAGTATGTGAAACATTTTTACAATTTTAATTTCTAATATAGATAAAATCCACATAAACCCATGTAAGCAAAATCTGCATCAGGTCCTAAAATGAAATATTTAAGAATCACCTGACCAGAGAAAACGTAGCAATCAGGAGGAGCTAGGGACACAGTACTCTATTGCTTGATCTCCAACCCCATCCTTATATAACTCCAAATGAATAGTGCTGGTAATTTAAATTTGACACATTTATACTAGTGCTCTTCACATAACAATGTATTGTATTTGTAAAAATGCAATATAAAATTCCCAACCGCAGCAAAATTCCTTTATATTTAGAGATCTTCTATTTAGAGGCAAAACTAACACACAGGATAACTATCATATGAGATTTTTCCATGTATCAGTAGTTCCTTTTCAGGTCCAAGGTCTCCTTTTTAATATTCAATATCATTTTTATAATCTTTCCATGGGCCTGATATAATTAAAGATAATTGTCTGACAAACAAACTACATTTGTTTAAGTAACAATGAATTTGCTTTTGTATTTTAGATTGACTACATAGTTCTTTAACAACAGACAAAGCAAAAAAAATGGAATCTCTATATACAGTAATCATAGTGTTCTGTTTAGATTTCTGAAAATTTAAAATAAGTGTGGAATTCTGCCTACTTCATTAATACTTCCTAAATCTTTTAATACAGAACCTCAAAGTTGGAATATTCTGTGGCATGGAGTTTGCTTTTGTTTCATTTTTTAACTTGGTTTTAGACTACTCAAATCAAAATAAGTTTATTTTTATTTTATTTCAGTCACTAGACATCTCAGAATACAAAGGCTGTTCCCCAATACAGGGATACATTCCAGTGTCAAGATAGTGTAAAAAGCCTGGGTTTTAGAAGAAGAAAACTGCAAATTTAAGAAAGCAGCTTAAACTCTCTGAACCTCTACAGTACAGTGGTAATGATGTTTGCCTTGTGTGTGGCACAAGAAATGATAGCAATTATGATTAACCACAGAAGTCACACTGTGTTATAAAGCAAGGTATTGCTTTGCAAGTTGAAATTATTGATAATTCATATTACTGAGAATTGGTGGCAAAAATTTTTTAAGGAAAACGTTTGTGATGGGTACTTTGGTAGTCTTGCCCCTATAAGACAGACTAAAACACCCACATGTCCAGCGTGCAACTGCTTAGAGGTAGTGTTGGTTCTTGGAAAATTTAATTATTGTTCAAGTTTATCTTTAGGTACAAAGAGCAGTCTAGGATCTCAGATCCCACTTAGAGCCCTAGCTCAGGCTTCCGCGGCTGTCCACAGGAGCAGCTGTGCCTCTGGTTTCACCCATACGTTTGAGCCCCACTTGGAAATCGTCTCACCTGGATTTACTCAGAGATCCCTCCCCTACCTGGACCACAGGCTAGTCTTTTCTTCATCTTCTATTTTTCTCCTGGACCCTCTTAAATATTTTCCTACAAATTGCTACTCCCTTACTTGTAGCCATCATTATTTGGGAAAGGTCTGCAGTCTGACATCCTGTTAGGAACCACCTGTGTTAATGAAATTTCTCACAAATAGGTTCTTGAAAGTCTTCTCTTTGGGAGCTGTTGGCCGCATTTCTAAAACTGATTACGGTGTTAGAAAAATTACATTAAAATTAGACATCACCAATGTTTTGTTCATCATTGTAATAAAATATAATCACAGTGTCGTAGTGTTACAAATTCTGTAATTACAGAATGATTCTTTCCTTAACTTTCAAAGGTATTTCAAGGATTAATTAGGGTTTTTAATTGTACATGAGATTTATAGAAGAAGGGCACAATCTCGCCTCTATTACATACTGTTTCATTTGGCTAATTTAACAGTTATCATTTTTCAAAGTTATTTAGAGATGATTATAATAGCCTCTAAATTTGTACACTACATTTTTCTTTAAAAAATATTGCCCCAGGAAAATAGTTTAAGAGTAGTGGGGGGAAAGTGCTCATTTCTGAGGAAATGTGGATTTGAAGAAGATGCATATAACGTGTCTTCGACAATTGTGAGCACTCAGTGCCCTGGCTTAGCAAACGCGGTGGGTTTCAGGGAGATCCAGCGCCTTAAGATCGTGTCCGGGTCGAGACCAGTCGGGCGCTGCCCCAGCTCCGAGCTCCGGAATGGGCTGCGCCACCGACGCCTCGCTGCGCTTGCTCGCCGACAGAACTGGCTGAGTCCGCCCAGTATCCCCTTCCGAAATGCCTGGGGATCCTTCCCACGGTGATCCAAGGACTCCTGGATCAGTAGTTCCCAAGTTCTTCTAATGAGAGACGGACGCCTTTTAAAATTCAACACGATTTAACAGATCTCCACTACCACCATCCAGACAGTGCTGGCTGTGATTTAGGATCAAAAACTCCAATTGGTTCTGTTATATTTTATTAATGACAGCATTTACGTACCTCTGAATTTTTGCTGTGCGCTAAGTGTACAGGCGCTGGTTGGTGCATAAATGGCTTGGCCCATTCCTGGCTCAAGGAAACCACAAGGTCCCCAAGGTCGCAAGGCCAAGGTTGTGCAGCTGCAGCCGGGCACTTTGAGACTGTAGGTCCTGCCTTCTACCCCAAATCTTCAGTGTAGCTGGATTCCCAGGGCCAGCAGGGCGCTGTTCCTGTACGCCGCCTGCTGCTGCCCCCTATCGGCTGAGAGAACAATAACCCGAACCCAGTTAGAATCGACTAGCAGAGGCCTCTTGAGTAAAAAGGCGAATGTTCCAGTAGAGAGAAGACTGGGGGGGAGCCTGTTCTACGCAGTCTGCTCCGACTACCTCGTTTGAATGCGCTTGTCTGCAACTGACGTTGAGAATATGGGATCAGAAAGAATCTAACACCGTCTCAGGAGGAGAGGACTAAGACACCAGGGTTTAGTTTGTATTTTCCATCCTCTTGTTCAGCACCCTACCTCAGCCTTAGGAGAAGCGCTTGCTAACCCCCAAGATGGGTACTTTCATCAGAGCACAGCGCTTTCCAAGCCCTGAAAGCAAGCGGCTGCAGCCCCCACCGGCGCGGCTACCCGGCACACCTTGAGTAGCGTTCAGCGGTGACCTCTGCTCAGAGGTGGCAAAGGCCCCCGCACAGAGCCCTGCCCAGCTTGTCCAAAAGTGGCTTTCTGACATTACTACCTCGCCGGTTCCTTTACTAGAAATGCAAATATGCTTCAGAAAAGTAAAATACATGCTGAGACGGGAGCTCTCTGCTACTCTGCTACCACCGATGCACGTACATAGGAGAATTTCTCCTAGGACCGAACGTTCAAAAATTGCCTCCTCTTGGGCATAGCGGCGACCGCCAGCAAGCCAGGAACACCGCGTGCGTGCGTGTGTGTCTGTTTACACTCGGGCATTTCTAATTTCATTTTCATTATTTTCTCCCACTTCATTACCACTCCTTCCCCCCTCGCATACTCGTGGCAGTATCCTAACTTGTTCGTTCTTGCCTATATTTGCCTTGCAGCTTTTGGGAAGAAGGTAAGACGCAGATGAGCGGAGGTGACTGGAAGAAGGGAGGGCGGGGAAGAGGCAGAATCGGCTTCCAGGGCAGGCTGCTAGAGCAGGAATGGGGCGGGGGTCTCCGGGTGGACGACAGAAATGTGCTCGCAGTGCAAGTGTAGGCGCCCCCAGTACGCCGGTGGCAGCAGGAGATCCGGGACCCACAGGGTCCCCGCCGAGGCTCCCGCCGGTCCGCGCCGGTTCCTCCCGCGTTGCTGCCAGTCTGGGGCGGAGGGAGGCTGGGTCGGCGCCGCTCGCCCGCCCAACCCGCAGTAACAGCAGTCCCTGGCCAAGCCCCGCTCCCTGGTGGCCGCAGGTGCCCAAGTAGCGCGTTCCGCGCGGGAGCCGAAAGCGGGGTGACCAAGCCTCCCCACGTCCAGCCTGAGAGGCTCCGTCCCTCAGCCGAGGCCCGGGGTCCTGCGCTCCGGGTTTCCGCAGGTTGTGGGCGCGGCACGCAAGGGCGCGGGCGGGCGGCGGTGGCTCCTCCGGGCGGAAGGCGCGGCTGAGCCACGATCTGGGCGGCCGCCGGGGCTCGGGCGGAAGCGAGGGCTAAGGGGAGGCGCTCCCGGCCCTAAGAGGCTCCCGCCCGTGTAGGACCGCGGGCCTGGCCGAGCTCCAGTAGGTTCAGCCAGCGTCCCCCGGAGCCCACGCGCGGCCGCTGGCGGTGCGTGTGTCACTTGCGCACGCGGAGCCTGCTCGCATCTGCGAGGCCCGCGCCTCGGCGTCTGCCGCCTCTGGGACTCGAGCAGCTAGACCCAGCCTCCCAGCTAGCTGTGACTTCCCGGATGGGGCCAGGCTTTTCTTCCAGGACAATCAGGGCTCCTCCCCTCGCAGCGATCTTTCTAGGAGGCCACACTCCAGAGATTCCGAGGCGATTTCCTCCCTGCCCGTGCTAAACGGGTGACTCTTCTCACTAAAAACACCCTGGAGAATCACGAGCTGAGTACACTATTTGGCGACGCGCCACCAGCGCTGGGGGAGTGGGGAAAACACGCTTCAATGTGCGTGGATTGTTTCGATCAGCGGGTTAATGGGGGATAGAAGTTCGCTTTTTTTTTTTTTTTTTTTTGCCAGCTTGATTTTCGAGCTAGCTTTTTAAAAGTTACGTTGTTCTGTTTTCTGCTTGATCAACAACACGGAAAATGGAATACTGCTTTTGTGTGTGTGCTTCAAAATCAATCGTAATGACAGTGACTGAGAATTTCACGCATCTTGTGAGATAAAATGGAGCTGCCAGGTGGGAGGTGAGAGACACAGGGGCCTGCTGGACGGACTAACAGACTCGTTCCCTCGATCGCTCACCGTCCCCATTCTGATGGAAGTTTATCATTTAATTATCGTTTAATTATCGTGAGGCTCACTGTCTCAGAGTAAGCACAGGGCCAAGATTGAGCACTGAATTTAAACAGTTCTCTCGAATTTATCTTTCTTGGGGAAGTAATTCTTGAGTAAATACAGAATTTCAGATTTGAAAACAAGAAAAAGTTGGCTTTAAGTAAAGCCTTAAATTATTTATTCAGCTGATAGTAAGGGAACATGTCCCTTGTACCAAACACACACTCTACCTATTGTGATCTACACGAAATTAATAATATATAACATTTGTTGAGTGCTTGGTATGTGACAGGCATTTTACTTGTTATTTTAAAAGCGTTATAGATTTTACCCTTCCAGATTCAGTGTGAAGTAGATATTGTTAATCCTGCTATACATAAGAGAAAAATGAGATATTGGAGATTTGAAATAAATTATCCAATTAAGAAGTAGCAGGACAGGGATTAAACCCAGACAACCTGGTATAAAGTCCTCCCTGATCCAGTACATTATATCCCAGTCAGCTCTGGGCAGCTAGATTTTAAAAACTACCTCAGGTGAATTAATACCCAGTAAAACTTGAAGAACATTGATATAATCACACTTTCTCATTCTCCTGATCAGAAAACACCAAACTATATATCCAAAGGAAATGAAATTATATCGAAGAAATGGCTGCAGTTTCATGTTTTTTGCAGCATTATTCACAATAACCAATATATGGAATCAACCGAGGTATCCATCAGCAGATAAATGAGTAAGGAAAATGTAGTATGCATTCACAGTAGAAGAGTAGCCATAAAAAAGAACTAAATCCTGTCATTTGTAGCAACATTCGTGGAACTGGAGGTCCTTATGTTAAGCAAAATAAGCCATACCCAGAAAGGCAAATACTACACATTGTCACCCATGTGTGAAAACTAAAAAGTTGTCTCAGAGAACAAAATGGAGTAATAGTCACCAAAGACGAAGGAGTACAGAGAGGAAGGCTATGGAAAGAAGCAAGGGGCATCAAAATACAGTTAGGAAGAATTAGTTCTAGTAGGGTAACTATTGGTTATAGTGCTCTAAGATATATTTCAAAGTAACTATAAAAGTATGAAAGTTCCCAACATAGAAATGATTAACATTTGAGGAAATGAAAACGCTTATTACTCTGGTTTGATCATTTCACATGGTATACATGTACTGAATTGTTGTATACTCCCAAAAGATACACAAATATTATGTCAGAATTTTAAAATTATAATAAAAAGACATCTCCAAGAAGTGATTTGTCCAAAGACACGCAGTGCAGAATGAGACTCGACAGCCACCTCCCAGCCTTTTAGCGGTGTCCTTTACTGCATCCAACCACACTGTCAGCCCGAGGAGTCAAAGCATGTAAAGTCAGAAGTTATAATAAATGTGTAGTCAAATCTTGAGTATCCTTAGCTTGCTCTTCTAATTGCTTTCCTTCTGGATATTTGACTGTTACAAAATCTCTCTCCCTCTGGGAGAGAAACCTAGTGCAACTCAATTATTTCCTTCCTGCTAGGGTTAACTGGTTAAGAATTCTAATAGTAAAGGACGGGGGCAAGTACAGAGATGTTTGATGGCAGAAATGGCTAGAATAATTTCCTAAAATAAGATCTGACTTTGGTTTTCCAAAGATTTTTGGTTTTCCAGGCTACCAGTAGCCTGTGACTACAGTGAAGGCTCAACAGGACACCATGGCTACTCCTCATCCAATGCTTCGTTCCTCCACTCTTCTGCCCGCCCAGCCCATCCTGTCAGTGTTGATACTTGAGAAGTAGGAAGAAGAAGAAGAAGAAAATGAGTGAAACAAATATGATGATTTATTCTAGAATGGTTCATCCCTTTGTTTTGGAGAGTCGAAGAGGTACAATACTGGGAAAGAAAGAAGTTATGCTGCTGTTCCTCCATCTTCAGCCTTAAGGACTGAGCATGGATAATCATTATGTCGGGATTAAGCAATAGATTTACCCTGCTTTTAACAGTCCTACTTCTATTTTTCACTCTTTTTTAAAACTTACTTGAACATATGGATGTTGAAAGTCTGTGGAAAAACCTTTCCCACCTGTCTTGTTGGTAAATACCCAAGGATAGCCCATGAGCCCTGCTCAGACACCAGCACACCTGTGGATTCTTTCCTTGGTGTCTTAGTTACTTTTCTTGTTGCTGAGACAAAATACCCAACAACCAAAATTAAAGGAGTTAAGGTTTATGGTACTTATGGTTTGTAGAGGTTTCAGTCCATAGTCACCTGCCTCCAGGGCAAGGTGGCATGGCAGAGGGGCCCCACAGAGAAACAGTTCATGGTGCATAGAAAGCAGGAAGGCAGCAAAGCAGCCAAGTAATGAGAAAGCAGCAACCATTTTTGTGTCCATTTTTACATGGATACCCACCCTTAGGGTAGTATTCACACACAGGGTAGGTCAGCTTTAATCCTAGCATCACGCCATGAATCAATCCCAGCATTATATCCTTGATCCTCGCATCACACACCCTAGATCAAGCCACCTCTGAAAAACCCCACCTATGACAGCATCCGGCTTTGGAGGGACATGTACATAGAAACCAAAACACTCAGCCTCTATTGTAATCACTGGTGTAGTAATCTCTCACTTAGGTTGGAGGCTCTTTCTGTTCCTTACCTAGTCCTATTATGATTCTTAGTCTACATAATGATTTTCTTCCATAGTTTTCTTTTCTGTTAGACTACAATTCCTTGGGACCCTGAGTATGTAAACTTTGTTTACTGTATATAAAAATTAAGGAAAAAAATAAAAAGTTAGGAAGCATAGGAAAAACTTATTTTTAAATAGAACATTCATTACATTTTTAAAATAATATAATCAGTACATTTAAAGCACTAAGTCTGTTTTCTATACATTGCAGAATATCTCAAATATAAGGAAAGAGATGAAAACCATTTATTTATTATACTTTTTCACACTACCCTACTATTTTAAATTCAGAGGCATTTAATCTTATAAGTTTTCTGGAGGTTCAGGAAAAACATCGAACATTTATTTCAAAATATAACTAAAATACTGTTTAAATATAAATTATATCCTATTTTCTTATTTTGAGAAAAACAGCCTGCTGTCCTGGCATCCTACACTACGGTGTGTTGAGTTATTCTAAACTAAACTGAGCAACCAGCTTAAATATCCATTTATACAGCGGCTTCCAGTTCTAACTCACTGCTATTTCGGCTTCATTTTTTGGTGAGATCTTATCAGCTTCAGTCATTTTGTCACTCATGTCCCTCTGCTTTCTTTCTTTCAGTATGTAAGGGTGCTTTTAGCTAAATTATAATTACATTCTTTTGACATTTATTAAGGAAGTGAATCCCCAAACTTTTCCCACTGGTGACATAACAAGCTACTGTGGAATAGGCAAAGTAATGGACCAGATATGACTTCCAAATCAGCTAGTGGAACATTAATTCACTTATTCAACAAATACTTTTACTGGCATTTATTATGTCAGATGATGGCTTTCTAGATGTGTGAAGGAGTGCTGTGTTATCCAACATCTCAAATTGTACTTCTTGCAGAATTTTCTACTGCCACCAAATTTCCGTAATGCAATACTGTCTGTGTCACCTGTGACCACAAGGGTTTACCACAGCCAGCCAGATGAAGTATAGGTTATGGATGGATAAATATTCCTTGTCAGGTTACTCTTTAGTGAATAAAGAAATTTGTGTGTAGTTATACAAAATTCAAAAATAAGGGCCAGGGATTTAGCTCAGCGTCATAAGCGCCTGCCTGGCAAGTGCAAGGTCTTGAGTTTGATCCCCGGTACCAAAAAACATAAAATAAAATAAAATAAAATAAAATAAAATAAATAATAATAATTGAAAACATTTAACATTTAAAAATACTTAACAGTACCTCTGGAGCACAAATGTATATACAATAGGTCACTTCCCTGAAAAATGGTCTCATATTAAAAAATCGATCTCTTTTAATAAGAGATCTACATTTCTGGAAGAATTCATTTAGCATTTGATATAATACTGTGTCTATCTTATATAGTTGTTTATTTAAATAGACTTATAATATTCATATAGTGCAGATAATTAATTAGAAATGAAGCCTGGGAAATGGTGTGTACAGTATCATTTTTTAACATCATTAAATTATACCTTGAATATCACTAGAAAAGAAGATCTACAACTTTGGGTTCTTTAGTCGTGAGGAAAGTAATGTGAAATGTAGCAAGCTATGAAGAATTAATGAAGTCTGTATTTCCAAGAAGAGATTATATTCTCCAGTAAAAATATTTTGGGAAATATTGTCTCAAGAAACATTTCTTAGTTTACATATTTGATAAAAAAGGTTTATAAAATTTTCATTTTTCAGAAATATATTTTGGGATTATATTTTTCTCAGCAACACTCAGGTTATGTTTCAAGTTACAAAGCAATAAAAACATTCCCTCAATTTTTGAGTAATTTGGGCTCTCAAATAAGCAGTTTAAATCCCCTCATAGTTACCACCATGATAATTATGTTAGCTTAAAGTAGGAAAGGTAACAGAATAAACTGGCACTATTTGGACCCAGATGTTTTGGATTCAGATTCTGACATCACCATTTATCAGTTACTCAACCTATCATGTCTTCTTTTCTCTTTTGGTTAGCTCTTTTGTGGAACAGGTATATTTCTACTTCCCTGCCTACTCTTGGATGGGGTGTGTGAATCCAACAAGGTTCTAGATATGAGACAGCACTGTGAACTGCACAGCATTTCAAATATATGTTTCTGATATAGGTCATAAAATTTTCAATTAAGAGAAACATTCCTTGAAATGCAATAGAAGAAATATCTAAATTGATTCTTGGAATCACACACAGAATATAATTTTCTGAATTAGATACCAAGAAAGTATTTTCTCAAATATTTGCCTATTTGGTTTTGCTTTACAGTACATCAGTAAAGTGAGTTCTGATACTGCTACAACTACTACTAATCTTCACCATAAACTATTGAAGAAAGCACCCATTTAGTGACAAAAAGTATCACTGACTTTTCTTACCAGTTTACATGATTTATCTTAATTGAGTTTACATAATTTTTGCTAGTTTAGTTTCCTGGATTTATTATTAGCATTTATGCTTTAGCCTTCCAAAAAACAGAGGGAAAATAGAAAGATGTAGGTCAAAGTGTACAAATTTATAGTTATGTAGGATGGATGTCTAGAGATCTAATGTATACCATGAAGTTAATAATTATAGTTAATAATATTATATGCTATAAATTTCTTAGGGAAGCAGATTTTAGGTGCATTAATCACACTCATAAACCACACACAAAAGTAATCAGACAATGGTTGATACGTAGTTTGTTTGACTCTAGGAGTCCTTTCACTGTGTGTGTGTGTGTGTGTGCGTGCACACGTGCACGTGTGCATGTGGGTGTGTATGCATAAAAACATCATGTTGTATACCTTAGATATATACAATAAGAAAATTTATAAATTCTGTTGTCATTTATCTAAACTTTTGGGGAGGGAAGTTACTGGCAACTCCTATCTCTGAGTTTCTGTGGAAGGCAGGGGAGAAAACTAAGGAGCAAAAGAGTTTGCTTTTCCTAGATTGTCACATTTGATTATGAAATCTTTTTTCTAAATAAAATTATAAATTCATAATTTTAAACTAATGCTATTCAAACTGGAAGTGAAAGATATACAGATATAATTCATATATTATATCAAGCAATAAGAGGCACTGTAACTCTGAACAACACTCATTTCCTCCAGTTACGTTTCCTTAAATAAGACAAGTCTGCTTCATTTCCCACCTCTACCTTCCCCTATCATCTTGGCGATTAATGATTAAAATGAAAGCCATTTTTATAATAGCTGCATTAACATTGCCTTCCTTTTCATCCTACCTAACTACTGTAGTGAACACAGGAAGAATTATTGAAATACGAAAATATTTTTAAGAACTAAATTTTTTTCTGTTGATGTTGTCATTTATTTTGGGTCAAGAAAAAGAAAAACTTAAGCCCGATAGCCCCAAATGAATTGCATTAAGAATTATATGTACAATTCGCTTCCTTTTTCTTAAACCCCGTAAAGTCATGTTTATCCTGAGAGAGTTACTGCACAGAACTCCTCTATAGCAAGTGAAGAACTCAGGTTTGCGATGACTCTGGATGGCACTGCAGTGGCGAGGACAGTAACTGGCAACTCCTGTATCTTTGCAAATGAGAAGCGATGTTCTCTGGAGGTTTCCCCAGAAAAGCTGAGAAGTGAGTAATACATAGTGCCTGAGATGCAAAGGTGTGCAGGGGTTTATAATATGAGTATCTGTCTGTGTGGGCATGTTAAAGAGATTCTTCAGTGGCTAATGTTCAAGGACCCTTGAAAACACCCACGAAAATTACTGATGCCTCTTCAGTTTCATGATTATATTTTCCTGATTAGCTGGGTAAATCAAACTGTCCTTTCATGGACAGAATAAAAGATAGGTACATGTCTATACAAGAGTATTATATATGACAAAAGAAGAGGCCTCAAAGATGCATTGTGTCAATTAGTGAATTTCATGAGGAGAATCAATTTCAGTATCACAGAAAAAGAAGAATGAAGAGGAGACAAACCCCTCCAGCTGCTCCACAGTTCCCATTCATCTCTAACTTTCTGTCTTTAGTCTTCTTTGAAGAATAAAGAGCTTGATTTCATGGCTTTTCCTAGTTCAATCCTCAATGCTATTTGGGAGATGGGTTTGTCAGCAAGAGCTGTATTATCCACTTGTTGAGTGGAATTCAACAGTGTGACCAGAACCTGGAAAAGATGGGCTTGATTATGTGACTGCATGGAACCATGCATCTTTGTCCTCAGTGATGTGGCTTCAGACTTCTCTTCTGGCTCTCTTTGTGTAAACCTGCATGATGTATCTTTTAGTACATGTATTTCCAGGTACTACACTTGCTGGGTGCGATGGAGCATGCCTGTAATCTCAGCATTTGACAGGCTGAAGCAGGAGGAACACCATATGAGGCCAGCCTGGGCCGAGTGACTTCAAGGCCAATCTGAGATACAGAGTGAGACACTGTCTCAAAAATAAAAAAAAAAAATTTTAAGTTTACATTTTTACTTGCTCTCCATAAAAGATCTAACCAGATCTCTGAATAACTAGCTGCTCTACTTTTAGAGAATTTCCCTATAGCATCTGAATTAATAATTAGCAAAATTTAATAATAGTAAAATTTTTCTGAGCAATTAAAACTTAGTTAATGATATTCAATATTTTTTCTAATGATGAATTCATTTAACAAGAAGTTCCTGGCACGCTACTTTATGCCAGGCACTAGTCTAGGCCCTGAAAGTATACAAGTGAACAATAAGACAGGGGATGCAGGAAGACAGGAGCTATTGCCGCAGTCAAGGTCAGAGGTGATGGCGGCCAAGGGCTGCAGTAGAGGAATGGATAAGAGGCTTATGCATCTTGAAATGGAGCTAACAGCTGATAGCATGGATATGGAATGCAAAAGACTGGGAAGAGTTTAAGCGAGCAAAAAAGCTAAGAGTTATGACAACTTGAATTGAGAAAGACTACATGAGGAGCAAGTTTGGAGTGGAAAGTAAAAGAATTTTAAGTTTAAAATACCCCAAGATATACTGAATAAGGAATTGCATACGTAAATCTAGTGTTCAGGGGAACAGTCTGAGTTGGAGACATGCATTTAGGAATTTATTTAAAGCCCTGAAAATAATTGTGAAGTTTCTATTTAAAACATTTAACAGCTAGTACAGTAATGGATCTAACCAATCAGGGTAGTGGAGCAAGACCATAGGTATAACTGAGGGTCCCAGAGTGACAGAGTAGTGGAGTGGGCAAAGGCACCAGAAGATGTGCAAAACAGCACTGTACTACCCAAGTGAAAGAGTTTTGACATCTCATCAAGCAGTGTAGCAAGCCAGTCTGCAGCAGTCAGAAACTAACACCAAAGGATCATAGGGAAAAACAAAGTTAGAACAAAATTTCAAAACAACTAGAAGGGTCTGAAGATTCCCAACATACAGAGATGATAAATGCCAACTACTCTGATTTGATCTTTATACATTGTATACTTGTACCAAATTATCAAAGTGTGCCCCATAGATATGCACAAATATTATATGTCAGTTAAAATGTTCAAAATAATGACGGAGAAATTTTCACCAAATGGGGAAAAAAAAGAAGTAAAAAAAGATTAAGTCCAAGGACTGAGTGCTTGGGCAGGCCAATGTTTAGAGTCTGTGGAGAAGGGATAGCCAACAAAGAAGACTGAGAAGGGACAGGCAGAGAGATAGGGGAAACAACGGGTCATTGTGGTGTCTAGAACAGGGACTATTTGGGCCGCTTTGCCTGACACAGTCCAAGTTGATGTCTGTGTTTCAGTATAATTAGTAGTAGTACTAATCTTTCACTCTCAACTATGTCTATTCCAATGATAAATTATATGGTTTCCTTACATAAAAGCCAAGTAAAGAAAGTGGTTTAAGTGGAAAGAATGATCAAGTACTTATAATGCTGCTGCTAAGCGAAGTAAGAGGAGGACTGAGAAACAAGTTACAGGTGTCAGTGCCAAGGAGGTCACCGGGAAGCTATCAAAGCAGTTTCACTGCCACAGCAGCATGCAAACCCAAGGAGAAGGAAATGGGAGAAGAGTTGATGACTGATCTTTTAAGTAGTTTTGCAATAAAGGAAGAGCAGAAAACTGATGGGGAGTGGGTGGCTGGAAAAGAAGGCAAGTCAACACAGGGTTTAGGTTAGATGGGGAAGTTTGTGGTAAGCTTGCCGATTAGGGATGACCAAAGGAAAGGGGGAAAGTGATACTCAATGAGAAAAAGGGCAGCAGTGATGTGCGCTGAGGACTCCTTCCTCCACAAAATAAATAAATAAGTAAAGATATGCTTTTTAACTGTCATGTGTAAAAAATGAATGTATCATATCAATGGCTTATCCCATGCTTTGTTTTTACATTTATTAACCTATCACGTTGATAGATTTATCAATCAATTAGAACTTTCATGATTGTTTATGTAGATCCTCTTCACTTTTTTTTAAAGTATAAATGGACTCCCAATTGGACTCTCCAAAAAATATTCTAGATACGCTTACAGTGGTGGATTTAATGTGAAATTAATGTAGCTCATGTTCTTTTCCCTCACTTTCACAGATCTTTCCAGGAACCCTGGGTAGTGGTTAGCAATATGGTCTCATGTCATAGTTTTTTGTAAAATTTGAAAGACTGAGATACTTCAAACATGACTGGTGAAGACTGCAGTTTCTTTCCAAATCTACATACCACTTTCTCTGTGTTACATGCCATTAGGGAAGCTGTAAAGCATTCAAAAATAAGTATTCATTTCTAACTTAATTGATTTCTGAACAAATATGCATTTTCACAACTAATTTTGTATACTTTTTCTTAAGGAGGGCCTTCAAACTTGAATAAACTTTAAGACCTATAAAACTTGGATCTATCCCTACAGGTTTATCAATTGTCATGTAATGGTCTATTTCTTCAGGATGTCTTAATTTTAGGCTACTTCTTGCTGCCCTGAACATCTATTGCCAAATCATACAGCAAAAGTCTCCTTCCTTTTCCCACCCATACCCTCTCGAGAAGCTGGAAGTCAAAGGTGACCAGGGGACTATAATTGTCCTAGATGTCATGCTCTGTAGACCTGAAGTCTTGTGGCATCAGTCCTGTATACCAACTAGTATAAAGTTATTAAATCTCAAACTGACTCTGGGTAGTTACAAAAATTTGCTAATAACTCTGATTGCCTCCAATGATCTAGTTTGGAATATTTGTTTCTATCATTGTTGCCTTAATCTCTATATCAAATCAGATAATTATTAAATCAGAGTTTTAGATGTACAGGATAATTTAGAGATCACTTAAACCTATACTCTCATTTTATAGCTTTGAGAGCTCAGGCACAAAATAGAAGGACCTATGACTGTTTATAATTATAAGGGGAAGGATAATCATGTCTTAAGGAAAGACCCTGTCCACTCTTAGCAGTAAGGTGAATAGATCAAGTGAGGCAGGTCCCAGCTTGGAGACATGAAGCTGCCCACCACATACTGTTATAAAATTCAAACACATTCTCCTGGCTAACATGCACTAATGACTATAATAAATTAAGGAGGGTTTAGTTAGGCAATAAACAATTACAGTTGACACAGGGTGTAAACTTGATGTCCTAATTAAAGTATTGACCAATAGATCTTTCTAGGTTAAGAACCCTGATCCTAATTCAGCCATAATATAAAGATTTTTTATATGTACAGGGACAGAAACATATTCAGTCTTTAAATAACAGGTGCACAGAGCACAATATTAAAAAGACAGAGAGGCTCAGAGTAAACTCAAGTTTTGTCACACTTTCCTCTAAGAGTGATGATACTTTGACTTACCTTACAGTATTAGAAGATTAACAAGATTATGCCTATAAGTAGTCTAAGCTCTCTGGATTTAAAAACTGCAATTGAGTGCCAATAACATTTTCTTTATGTCTGGTCTGTGTGGTTCATTTTGTAATGAGATATGACTATAAAGTAAAGAGGTTAATCTTAAACAAGTATATCCCATCAAGAGTCATGTATCCAAACCTGCTTTGTCTTGCCATGTGGTTACCACTGGAGACTATTTATTCTGATGGGGCTGCCATTGCTTATTTTCTGAACTGCTCTTTAGGAACTGCCTTGGGGCCAGACTATAAAACACAGGAGAAAAGCAGCACTTTACAGTTTAGGGAAATTATGGAAGTATATAACAGTCTTTAAAAATAACATCAACTGATCTTTTACCAGGTAACTCAGTATGCTGTACAGTTCTATGTATCTAACAAAACAAGCAATTGCATAAGAAGACACATGCAAGGTTGAAGTTCCTATTAAGTTATTACAAGGATCATCACAAACACTTTTAAGCATGTCTATCTTTGTGACATTCTCCTGGAAAATAGGAAAAGGGGATTTTTTTATTTTTAGTATGAAAAGGCATGTAGTGTTCTGTTACTTGACAAGTAATATGTTGGCCAATGATTTTAGTAAGTCTGAATATCTCTGTAGTACATTAGAACTGTTAAAACACATTTATGTATATTTGTTCATTTTATATTCACAACAACCCAAAGGCATTACAAAGATATTATCACCTTTGTTTTGCTTATATGAAAATGAAAGCTCAAAAAATGAAAAGATATGTCCAAGTTGATGCAATTAATAAGCAATCTGCTCTCAGATCCATTGCTTCTAATTTTTCACTTTGAGTTCTTTCAACATTAAAACTAATATTAGAATTTCTAAAGTGTATTATGAAAAATTCTAGGATCCTGACATAGTCCTTATAGTGTTTGTTTTTTTTTTTTTTTTTTTTTTTTTTTTTTTTTTTTGCAGCACCAGGGATCAAACTCACAGCCTCGAACCTGCCAGACAGGCGCTTAAGCTGCTGAGCCAAACTCCCGGCCCTGGTTTTTTGAGTCAGGGTCGCACTATGTAACTCAGGCCAGCCTTGCGCTCGCGTTGTAGCCCAAGCCAGCCTCGAACTCACAACGCTCCGCCTACCTCAGCCTCCCGAATGCTGGGATTAAAGGCATGCGCCACCACGCCCGGCTCTTATAGTGTTTTAAAAATATATCTACAAATTCTCTGATATTACTTTCTTCAAAACTGCAACCCAGAGCCACACCCAAGCCAGGAGGTGATTCCCACCTGGAAACCAGTGCCATGTGCAGGCTGCTGCCGGAGTGAGAACAGCCACACCTAAGTCTCTCTTCATGAGTCAGCGCCATTCGCGGACTGAGGGGGAAGAGAACCAGGCCTCACCAGGAAGCGATCCCAGCTGGGAAACCATATCATTTTCATTATTTTGTTGGGTTGGATTTTATTCTCTTTTGTTTTGTTTGATTATATTAAATCTGATGGCATGAGCAGTTACTTCAAAGATAGCAAGACATATTATGGTAGCCATTTTGTATTTGCTATTGGCTTGTTTTGAAGTCCTTTATTGCATTCATTGTTTTGTTTTTATTGTTTCTATTCTATTTTGTTCTGTTTGATTTTTACTATGTCTGAAGATATCTGCAGCTACTTGAAGACAACAAAAGGCATTATGGTAACTATTGTTTGTTTTGTAAGGTTTTGATGTCCTGTATCACTTATACTGGTTTATTTTGATTGGTTTTATTCTGTTTTATTTTCCTTGGTTTTATCCTCTTTAAAAAAAATTAGAGCCTAAAAAGGGGAGAGAAGAATGTAACCTAACTCTCCCCTTTTTGGGTTTAGGATAGATTTAGTGATTCACTGGTAAAAGTGATGCATGTGACTTCTGAGAGTAGGTTATAGCAGGCACTATAACTTTCTCCCTGTTCTTTATATCATTTCTTCTTGGGGAAGGCAGCTACTATGTCATGAGGCTATTTGAAGAGGCCTTCTCCCCATACCTATGTGAGTATACCATCTTGAAAGAGATGTTTTGGACCTGGTCAAATGATGGAGCTCCATCTGACACCTTGATTACAATCTGAGGAGAGAGACTCTGACTCAGAATCACATAGCTAAGCCACTTTCAGATTCCTAGTTCTCAGAAAGTGTATAAGAGGATAAACACTTGTTGTTTTAAGTCAATAAATTTGGAATAATTTTTTTTCAGTAATAGGTAACTAATACATCCCTCAAACAAAGTGTGCAGTGGTCAGTTAAGTAACGGAAAACTTGTACAATCAGTTTTCCATATTCATGAGTTCTACATCCATCCATGAATTCAACCAACTGTAAATGGAAAATATTTTGTTAAAAGCTTTGTCTGTATTGAACATGTACAGACCTTTTGCCTTGTCAGTATTCCTTAAACAGTACTGTACCATAACTATTTGTATAGAATTCACATTGTATTTAGCATTTTAAGTAGCTTATAGATTATTTTAAATGTAAGAGAAGGTATGTGCCAGTTATATACAAGTACTACACTGTTTTATATAAGGGATTTGAGCATGCCTGGATTTGGGCATCTACAGGGTGCCTGGGCCTAAACCCCCATGGATACCCCCAGTAACTCTATTCTATAATGCTTTTAAAGATTAATAAGCCTTACTAATGTGTAAAGGCTCTTGAGAAGACCTGCAGCAAAGAAATCTGTTTTTGTTTGTTTATAATATGGTTCCAAGTCCCCTATAATGGACAAACTATCATTCATATCCCCTTAGAACTGGCTTGGTATACTCTGAACTGCAGTAGTTAATAGAATGGTAGCAATTTAGTTGCACATTTCCAAGTGAATATTTAGATAAAATATCAAAAACTATACTACAAGTCTGGTATATGTTTGGGTTTCATTGGACTTTCTACAAAGCAATGACTTGGCTTCTTTAAAAATGTCAATGTCATGAGAGCCAAAAAAAAAGTTTGGCAAAACTATTACAGGTAAAAGACTAAAAAGTCAAGTCAAATAAATAAAATCTTGATGTTTAATTGGATTCTGGATTACAAAAAAATAAAATATGTATAAAAACCATGAGAAATTTTGAGGAACTTAAAATATTAGCTATAATTAGACAATAGTATTGTATTAATGTCAAATTAGCTGAATATAATAATTGTACCATGACACTACAGAAAAAGGTACTTCTTCTTAGGTGATACATATGCTAAAATTTATAAGGCTGAAGTGTCATAATATGTGTAACTGTCAAATGACTCAATAAAAAGTGTGTTGGGCAGAAGTTTAGGCAAAAATGAGAAAATATATGAGCCTCTGTCTAAAGTACAATCACACAGATAAAATGTGGTATAGACTATAAACCCCCTCATCCTAATTGCTGAGTTGTGGGATCTCTGCTTAGTGACAGCCCTGGCAAAGACATGAAGGAAGTAAAATGCCTGTTTTTGACTCTTCCCATGGCTGACTCCGTAGTCTTTCAGGTTAAAACATAAATGTTTCTTCCTGACACCCCAGTAGGGTCTTCTCAGTTATTCCTGTTTGCAAGCATCCTGAAAATCTTCCACTTTCTCAGTTTTAAATTTCAAGTATAATTTTTCCATACTTTATTGCTTATCTTTTTCTACTCAACCCTGCATTCTCTACGAACATGAGTAATACCTCTCTCATTTACCACTCTTTTTGTTCCAGTCTTTCACCCAAAGTTTGGCTCATAATATGCACTCATGATATTTTTTAGAGTAAATTAATGTCCTTTTCACCCTTTCTTTCCTTTATGGTAGTGGTACTTGATACACACACTCGCGCGCACGCGCATGCGTGTGCATTTACCAGTGTTACTGTCTCACATGATGTGATTCCTTGTCTCCACAACCAGATTTTCCCTAGAAGTTAGCTGAGTACCTAACCTTAATCTAGTTTCAATATATGGTGTACTAGGCTGAATAGTCTCTCACAGAAATTTATGTCATCCTAGAACCCCAAAATACAATCTCGCTTGGAAATACAATATTTTCATATTGTAATTAGTTAAATTAAAATTTGGTTATACTGGATTAGGGAATGTTCATAAAAGCAAAGAAAACAGAGACCACAGACACAAAGGAAGACTGCTGTGTGAAGACAAGGCCAGTGACTGGAGAGCTGCATCTGCAAGCAGGGAGCACCAAGGAGTCCTGGCATCCACCCGAAGGTAGGAAGAGACAAGGAGGGATCCTTCCCTAGAGACTTCACGGGAGCATGGTCCTGCTGACGCTATGATTTCAGACTTCCAGA
>RJWM01032488.1:0-21477 GCA_004363535.1 Dasyprocta punctata | reverse complement strand
TAGTAAAAAGAAATTCTTTTTACTTGTTGCTGTAGCTAAAGTTTCAAAAGGTTTTTTTTTTTTTTACTTTATGTGTCACATTTATTGTTACTTATTGTGGATCATTACTATCATTAATGCCATTCATTGGCTTCTTTGTTTTCTTTTCATATTGTAAACTGTATGGGAATGCTGTACTTCAGTTTCATATTCTGTCCTATTTGTTTCAAGCAGTTACCTTTACCTATCAGATATTGGTTGTTTTATCATCATTTTTTTCTCAAGACATAAATTAAATCCTTCCCTCGAACTGCCATCCTTCAGTAGTGTATCCATCTTGCACATCTTCTGAGGTGAGGTGCATTCACAAACCTTTTTATTTTTCATGAACTACATCTTCAAATTCAGACCTCAGGCAAGATAACCCTCACCTATTTGCAGTTCTTCTATCCTCCTTCATGACAGTAGCTTTTCTCTTTGTGTTCAGTTCGATTGTTGGAACTACAACTACATCAAATTTCTCCTCTCTATGACCATACAAGCTGCACTGTTGGTTTTCACTACTCTTTCTATGTCATTTCTGCCTACTCTAACCTACATGTGTTTCCCCCCAATGACTTCATTTTATTCACTCCCATCTATCCATCTGTTTTGACTCAAGTGAAAGTCTTCCTTCCTATCATTATATTCTCTCTTTTCCTTGGTCTCTTTCTCATGCCTCCTTCTCAAATTGTTCCAGACAATTTGCCTACATTGTGCAGATCCAGCTTGCCTGCTTGGCTTAGTTCTAAAAATATTTATCAAGCAACCTACTCATGAAAGCAGAACACAGGCATGGATAAGGAGTGTTTGTGAACTGAAGAGCTGAGAATCAGATAATAAGGAAAGGCCCAGAAACAGTGCGGTTATGGTACACTTCTGGCTTTAGTTCTGGCTTGGGCTAAAACATGCCAGTTAATCTTGATTGTCAGCTTGTTTGGATTAAGAGACTCCTGGAGAGGTAACTGGATTGTGAGAGCAAGAATCTCATTTGTGGGTTAACTCATTGATGAGTTCATAGCTGAACGTGCTATTAGGAAGTGGGACCTAGTTGGAGGAAATGGGCCATGGAAGTGTGACTGTAGAGACTATATATGGTCTTGTCTCATTTCTTTCAGGCTCTTCCCCTGCCCTCTGCTTCCTGTGCGTCATGAGTTGAGAAGCTTTTCTCCACCGTGATGTTTCTGCTTTGGAGACAGTTAACTATGCACCAAAAAACCCTGGCAGTGGCCAAAAATAAACCTCTCCACATCTAAGTGGCTGTCAGATATTTTGTTCCAGTGATTAAAAAAAAAACCCTCTCTGAAAACCCCCAAAAAACCAAAAACTGAACAAGACAACTAGTTTTTAGTGCTAATCAGTTCTAAATCACCTTCGACATTGCCTTTAGAAAGAGAGAGTTTTCTAAAATGCCATTCTCCTGCTTAAAATTCATCAGTGAATCTCTGGCCTGCAAGATGAAATCCAGATCATTTAAGAGTTCATTTATCATCTAACCCCTCACTTTTACTTGTGCCTCAGTTTGTATTAGGCTTTAATCATCTTGTGTCTCTGCAAGTATGCCTGTGTACTCATGTGTACATGCATGGACATCTGCACATGCATAGGTGGGCAGTGGTGTGAGTGAACTAAGCCAGAAGGCCTTTAAAAAAAAAGTTCAAAAGTTTAGTGATAGAGGAAGAAAGCATGACTGATCAGGAAATCAAGTGGTTGTTGAAATCAGGTGAGAGCCAGATTTTGGTGAGAGAGTGAAACCATATAGGCTAAATCAAAGAGATGGGTGTTAGTAGACACCCTGAACACTATCAGTGTTCACAGTTTACTTCAATTTAAAAGGCCAGCAAAGGGTAAAGCTTGGTACACATCCTTATTCTATGACTCTTCCCTGGGTAGTGGGTCTCAAGGCCATACTGCATTCACCATTTGGTGTGCATGGCATGACCAAAGATAGGTTGAGGATAGTGGTGAGCTGAGGCCCATCCTTCTCCTTTCATTGAGGTACTAGAAGGTTCCGTTAACCCTCCGACATGAAAAGTGTCTTCTGTATATTCTGTGATCTCAGCCTTTAGCTCTGAGAGCTACATGGAGAATAGAAGGGACAGAGTTTCTGAGGAGCAGATGTGATAGGGAGCAGGGAAAGTAGAAATACTATCACTTTTCTTGTTTTTGAATAGTTTCAGAGAGTGGTCCCCCAGATTTCATCTGGGACAGGTTTTGTATTTAAATTGGGAAAGAAAGTTTCTTTCATTCAGATGGCTCTTTTGGTGCCAAGAATCCATAAGAATCAGCACTGAATTGGCTCTTGGCATAGAAAGGAATGTCTTACAGAGCTTCTCAAGGAACTGGTAGTTTCTTAAAGTACTTTCAGATGTTGAAGTTATAGTAGCATTTGGGAATGTAATAAAAAATAGGGAGAGAAGCTGTAGGATTTTCTGTGTGGAGGAGTATTTTCAATCATTACACATAGGCATAGCAGTCTTGGGGTATAAGGTGAGGCATGTTACACATAGAAGGGGCCACGATTCCATTAATACAGTTCACGAGCCATCAGTGTGAGCATAAGGATCGGAGGGAGTATAGTTCTGGATAAGCAAGAGTTTGAAAAACACTTTTTAGATACGTGAGGTAAATCAATACATACTATAGACTGAATCAGAGACTAAGCTTCTTAATAATTATGGGGGCAGGAATCTCCTTAATGAGCACAGGAGGGGTAACGTCATGTGTTCTTGTTCTGCCATCCTGGTGACCATGGGAGGGAGGCAGGACTGTGACAAACTCCATCATAACGGCAGCCTATCAGTTCTTGGGAGTAAGAGTAGATGTAGTCTCCCTCTGGGGATTTTGAGTGTGTCTGGTTCAAACATGTGTATCTCAAAGCTAGTATCTAAGAATGGGTTTTATTCTAAATAGGGCTACTCAGGGTTTTGGATGGATTTTTAAAATTAGCTAATTTAGTACTATGGTACCAAAGCAGAGCCAGTATACACCTGAGCTGCCTACATATACAAATAACTAGTAGCCTAATCTTCCTTACACAAGACTCTCCCACTACTGTATTTAACACCTTTGGGGGTCATGCTTGGCTCAGTATGAATTTTAGCAAGTGATCAGAACCTGATGACTGTCTCTAATTCCCACTAAAACAAAAATAAATCTGCTAAATGGCAGATTTGGCACCTGCTAAATGAAGCCAAAGATATTAGTTGTATCCTTTGTTTTTTTGGACACAAGGTCCTACTATGTAGTTCAGACTGACCTTGACTCACTATAGACATCAGGCCAGCCTCAAACTTGTGATCCTCTTGCCTCATTCTCCTGAGTGCTAGGATAATAGGGATGCACCACTCTGCCTATCTGCATTACTGGTACCTTTGATCTTTGGTGCGTCTTTCAGAGTGTGAGGCTTCTGTCAGTCAGTAATATTCTCATTAAGGCAACAAGGTGGTTGAACATTCAGGTATCAGACACAGAGTGGATGTGAAGCTCAATACTGAGTGACTGAGGCCCCCCTGGTGAGCTTTAGAGCACCTGTTTGCTTAGCTGCTCCATGCCCCATAGCCATTCCTGCATTGTCACAGGTGACAGACCTCTCCAAGGTAGTGCTTCCAAACTTTGGGGAAATTAAATTACCTTTAGCTTTTCTTCTGAGACAAAAATATTGTCATTGCATTGCTGGAAGCATGACTGTCAGTAGAAACCATCAATAGAAGCCAAAATGAGGCAGAAATTGTATATTCTGAGGAACAGAAGGTCATCTTCCTCTTACATAACAGTCTGGGGTGAGGGTTTCAGTTGGCTGGCAGCTCTGCTTCTAGTTCAGAGTGCTGGGATGACAACAGTTCAGTTGTGGATTCCAAAGCTGTTCTAAAGTCCAGAAGGAGGCAAAGACAGGGAAAATGCTGCTTACTAACTTTGAAGGCCTGTGTCCAGGTGAAAGCACAGCTCCATTCAAGTGGGCCAGGGAAACCCCAAAAGCCCAGAAGCAGCAACGATCACATCTACTTACTATTAGGAGAAATTAGTCTTATAGGCTACAACTAACTGTAAGAGGATGGGAAATCTAATTTAATTCCTATGCTGGTAGCCATATGTTTGTCACGATCCTACTACTATGAAAGAAGAGATGAATAGTTTGGGAGGGGGCAACTAGCCCAGTAATAGGAAATCCAAGCACACACTGGAATCTTTCAGAAGAAATTCAGATCATGTTGATGTTGGTTCACAGACCTTTGGCAGCGGACCTCAACGGAGTCACCAGGGAAGTGTTTTCTACACACATATGCCTACCTACATGGATCGACTGACAGACTCAGTGTTTTGCTTGAGAGTGCAAACCAGGACAAACTTTCCCTGGGTGATTGTGACATATATTTCTGCTGAGAACCATTGCATGATGAGGTAAAGGCATTGCATGAAGAGAAGAACAACATCCATTTAGGAATTTCTAAGGATCTAGATAGTGATTTCCAGTTGCCAATCTTTAAAACCAGATGAAGTTGTTAGAAATACAGCTTCATGATTTGAGCTTGGTGAGGAACAGACAGTGACAGCACTGAGGCCAACAATGTTGTCACAATTTAGAGGTGCTGAAAAACAAAGTTCAACATGGAAAGCACCACACCTGTCCAGTTCCCAAGCAGTGGAGACTCAGGAACAGCACCCATAATGTGAGGAGCATGGGGCTGGGGAGTGAGGTGAGGAGGATTGGTGCAAGGTGAGTGCATCAGGATACGAATTTAAAGATGGAAAACATTCACCCTCTTAACTCAATGCTTCTCAACTCTGGCTTTCTCTGACAATCCTCCAGAGAGCTCCCAGGTCTGTCAGGGTCCCCACTCATGCTAGAGCACACAGATCAGAATCTTTGGGATAGTGTGGGTTCAGGAATCTCCAAGTTTGTTCATTCTCCTCAGGTGTTTCTAAGGCACAGTTAAAATCTATAACATCTGTGTTATCTTCTAACTTTAGGAGGAGAAAGACATACTACCCTACCATCCCATTTTACCCCTCCATCCTCTGTAGTCTTCAGCACAGTCAGCTGCTGCCTCCTGTGCCCAAGTCTGTGCTCTTTCCACAAGGGCTGTTGTGGTGGATTGAAAACTGAGGCTCAATTTCAATACCAGCAGAACTGAATCAGCATGGTGCTGAGTGTAGACAGCTCACCTGAGGGCTGTTGCCAGCATGGAAAGCAGACCTGGAGAGGAAAATTAGCACTGTGGATTCTCCTAAGTGTTGTTGTTTGGAGCTATTGGTTCTTTTGGAGCTGTTGGTTCTCCTGGAGGAGACTGTCATGCTGGCTTCCCTGATATGAACTCTGTTGTCATCTCTGGAGGAACTTGAGACTTTGTTGTCGCTGAGAATGGCTGTGGTTCACTTTGGGGGAGCTTCGGTCCTTACTTTGAGCATCACTTCCTGGCTCTGGAGGGGAGGATGTGTGCTGTTCAGTCTCCAGGAGAATCTTGTCACGCTGGCTTTCTGATATGAACTCAGCTGTTACCATTATCAGAGGAGCTCAGGATCTCATTGTCACTGAGGCTGGCTGTGGTACTTTTCAGGGGAGCCCTGGTCCTTACTTTGAGCATTGTTTCCTGGCTCCAGTGCAGAATCCTCAACCTACTGGCACAGATCCTTCATCCTGCTGGCCCAGACTTTCTGGCTTCCACCACTGATCTTTGGGCCTTCGCAGCGTAGATCCATGAAATAGACTTGCATGAGTCATTGTTGTGGGCTCTAGGCCTCTAGTTGGACTCGTGGGAGGCATTGTCGTGGGCTCTAGGTTTCAGTTGAACTCATATGGGTCATTCCTGTGGGATGCAGACCCTCAACTGGATTCTCTAGACCTTTAGTATGTGGACAGATTTCCTGCACTCCTTGTATTTGACTCTGGGAGACTATCATAAAATAATACTTTAAATTATGTGTCCTGTATGTAATTGTTTTCCTTGCAATTCCCTGACTAAAACAGCTGTGTATCCCATGGGAGGTAACAGCCCCACTCAGGTGAGTGATGGAAAGCCCAGTTGCCCAGAAGTGGCAATCTGTGGTGTGAGCACCTATCAGAAAGTGAGTCTGCCTGGAAGAGATTAGGGCCAGGCGAGAAGCTAAGCCAGAAGCAGTGTAGGGCAGGAAGGTCAGGAAGTGCTGACAGCCCAAGCCCCAAAGGAGGACATGTATTACAGCAGATATGAAATCAGGAATTTCAATCTGGAAGATGAGAGCAATCACCAAAACAAATGAGTTTTGGTGTTTCCACTGCAAGTGTGTCAGTTTAATGCCAAGAATCGGAGACAAAGTCAGCAGCTGCACACTGAACTACTAGCAAGGCTAGAAACGCAGCCACAGTCATCCCCAAGCTCTCGAGTTCACCTGAGCTGCTCTCTCCACGTGAGGCAGCCCACACTCCTTGCTCCTCACCCCATAACCTCCCACAGCACATCTTTCAGACTCGTTTTCCAGTTTCCCTGTGGCAAATGTAGATGTTATTTCTTTTAGTGGACTATGTACCCTTTAGAGACAATAGTTTCATCTTATTCACCTTTATGTTTATGGTGCTTGGTGCGTGTTAGATGTGGCAGAATTATAAATATAAAATTTGCAGTTAAAAAAAACAAGCATATGTTCAGTGTGCAGAAGAGCAAAAAGCTGAAAGCTGGTTGGAGAGTCAGAGAAGGCTCCGACACAGAGGTTATGTGTGCACGGGGTCTGGGGTCCTAAGGAAAAACTTTCCTGGAACAGCAGGAGGAAAAGGTAGAAGGAGCCATGGGTCACCAGACACAGGTGAGAGAGAGCTCAGTTGACCCAAGTGGCCTGGCATACCAGTGTCCTTGCTCCTCCTTCTCCTTTATCCTAAGCCCCCACTGCCAGCTGGGTTTTTGGTACGTGTCCCCTTTAGGGTGGTGAGCTCTTGTCATAAAGAAATATCCTCCCTCCCTCAGGAGAAGTCAGGACACTCAACTACTCTCCTTCTTTATCCTAAAATATGACTGAATATTCTTACTCAAATAATTTCCGGAGTCATATCTATATCCTGCTTATCCTTGGCTGGCCTTATACTAGATATTAAATGTTCCTAAATGAAAAATGCAGGCTGGCAGATAACCTCGTTCTCCCATGCCAAGTTCTAAACTTCTCTGGGAATAGAGCTGTTTAAATATCACAATTCCTCCCAAAGAGTAGAACCATTATTTATTTTAAAGAGCTAGTATTTTGGGAGGAAAACAGAAGAAAAAGTTCTAGAAGTCCACATATAAATACCTCATGTACAGTTCTTTAAAGTCACAGTCTTTTTGGCAAATGGTTCAAGGTCTGACTTTTAAATACTGTATTAACACAGCTCTCAGTTTTTCTACAAATTCACCTAATTTTATAGGAACTATTGCTCTTTTTCACTGAATATTTCATATAATATTGTTCATATCATTGGGTCAATAGAGACTTTACAAATTGCCCTTGTTTTTGGAATTCAAATCTTCAGACTGAAAGTGCAAAAAGTTCCTTTTATTACTTGGAAACTGCCAAACTGTACACACACGGTCACTTCTTCTATCACAAAAACAAATTCCTAACTGTCCCTTACAGTAGAAGCAGCAATCACAGGGGTTAAAGCTGCCAACCTGATGTTTTGTGGTGTTTTGCATTTTGAATACTTTAGCGCACAGCTATTTGTATGAGCTATACTCTGCAAACTAATCTAGCTGTACAATAATCAGACAAGAGTTGTGCATCCATTTATTCCTTCCCTGAGTTATCAGTAGACACTCACCTGAGACTGCTTTGTGACCTCATGGGAATCCACTCATCTATCTCTTCATCACCCAGAGGCATTCATTCCAGGTCTGGGCTGCACGTGCTGGGTGACCAAATGACAACACTGCCGTTCCTGCTCCGGAGAAGCTTGCGGTGCAAAGGGCTCATCTCAGTGTCATTCATGAATGTTAGACAGGGAGGGAACATTTCAATAGTATCTCCTCACTGGATCTTCCTGTTTCTCTTCTTCCTCCTTTCACAAAAACTGCTCAACTTATACATCTTGCCCTCCTGCCCCACGGACCCCACAGACAGACCATCTTCCTTTTTCTTCTCTCTACCCTCAGGTGAGGGGACCTGCTAGTCCCCTTCCTACAGGTGTACCCAGTGTCCTCACCAACACTGCATACAGATTCTAAATACTCTCATAACTGCTGGCAAGACAAGGAAACACAGTCAGCCCCCAGAATCCACACAATCCCAGGATCCAAGCTCAGGGACCCCCAACCATGTTAGGGGACACATAGCAGGACTGATCAACAGGGAAGCGAGTAAAGCTTCACCCATATTTACCAAAGCTCCCCATCACTTACACCACTGCCTGAGCTCTGCCACCTTTCGAATCAGCAGTGGCGTCAGATTCTCATAGGAGCACAAACTCTACTATTAGGTGCACATGTGAGGGATTTAGGGCACACACTCCTATGAGAATCTGAGGCCCTGATGATGTGAGATAGAGCTGAGGTGGTGATGCAAATCTTGCAAGTGGAGGAATAGGAATTCATATTAGCAGAGATGTTTGACTGCATGGAGACCATCACAAATCAACTGCTAACAGATTAATACCAAAATTCTATCAGTGAGTGGCGGTGACAATTAAGCTGCGTCTAGTGGCTGGCTTTATAGTGGAAAGTGAGTTGACATACTTCAGTTGTACAGCTGCATCTGGTGGCAGGTTTTACGTCAGAACCCAACACTTCTTTTAGTCCATATACGACCTGCCCATTATTTTATTTACCACTTCTGTGCACACCTCTTTCCTGCACTTGCCTCAGTCACAGTTTTGGTCAGCTCAAAGGTAACCCTAGTCAAATAAGCTAAAAGCAAATGTTACTGGAGAGTTTCTTGAAAACAGGAAAGGACCCAATGAAGAGACAGACTGCCAACAAAAAGAAAACTGCACTTAAAGGAAAATTCAGGAGTCTTACTTAAATAACAGGTCCATGCAATAAGTGATTCACAGTCTCCATATCCACTGAATAATATGTAGCAACCAGCTATCCAAACAAGCCACGAATCTTCAAAACTGCTTTGCCAGATGACCAAGCATCCCACATTACAAGATAAACCTTAGGAGTTTATCAAAATAAAAAAAAGTATAAATGCAAAGAACAGAAGAAAAATTTGAAAGCCACCACTTCAACAAATGCACTAATAGCATCATTCATAATTGCAAACCACTTTTTAGCTGAAGCTTAGAAGCCCTTTACTACTAGTGAAGAGTTGGTCCTGCCTGCTGCCAAGGACATTTTTAGTGACCTTTTAGGAGATGCTGCAGTTCAAAAGGTGAAACGTATCCCTTTCATCTATCACCATAATTAGATGACCTAATAAAACAGTAGAGGATTTTGAGGCACAATTGTTAGAAAGGATTAATAAGTCACTGCAGTGTAAAATCCAGGCTGATCAGTCTACTGGTGTCAACAATAAGGCAACTTATTTTTGTGCCTTATACCAGACAACCTTAACTCCTAACCCCTAACCCTAACCCTCGTCCTAAGCCTATTTTTCAGGATAATGTGCATGAGAATATGTTATGTGTCCTCTTACTGTCAACCAAATCACAGCTGCAGAACTACTGAAGTCTTGGAATAATAATATATCAGGAAAACTAACTGGTCATTTTGTGTCAGTATGTACAGGGATAAAGTGGCTGTCATGACTGGATAGCTTTCTGGTTTTGATACTAATGTCAAAGAGGCTGGTTCTGAATGTGAGCCTATGTACTGTGTCACCCAGAGAGAAATGCTGGCTAGAGGACACTGCCACCTGAGCATAACAGTGTTTTGCAGGATGTGATTAAAATTATCAGCTGTATTGAAATACATCTGTTTGCACAGCTCTGAGAGGACATAGACACAAAGAATATACATCTAATTTTATACAAAAATATGAGATGACTTTCTAAAGGTAGATCACTGTCCAGAGTTTTTGAGTCATTTTAAAAAGTAGTCACCACTAACAACACATATCCATGACACAGAATGGGCCACAAAACTTGCTTACTTACGTGACATATTAAACCTGCTCAATAAACTCAAACTGTCACTTCAGGGGAGAACTATATTCAAGTTTGTGGAGAAAGTGGCTACTGTCAAAGCCAAAGTGGAATCATGGGGGTGAGGAGCAAACACTGGAATTTTTGACATGTTGCAAATATTAGTAGAGATTTTGAAAGACACTGAGCCTTCTTTCTCTCAGCTGATCCCTGATCATCTATCTCAGCTTTCAAAACAGCTTGAACATTATGGGGAAGGAACAGATCTCTGACCCATTTGTGAGTAATCTAATTTAATCAATGTTATGGCTTATGTCGAGATGTCCTCCCAAAGCTTCATGCAGTCATGAAGGAGATTTTTCAGAGATGGCTGGATCTAGAATGTGTAATTGATTTATGGTGCAATATTAGAATTAAGTCTGTGAGTATTATCTGCTCTAAATAGCCTGGATAAGGAATAAGGGATAGAAAGAGCTGTGGTTATCCCTTGTATTTTGCTTGTTGGTTATATGCCATATGATCTTTTTAATAATTTGTTGAGTTGTGATTGCCAGCAAATTTTTGAAGATTTTGAATCTCTGTTCTTCAAGGATATTAGTCTCTATTCTGGTTTGTATATAGATGTCCCCCACAGAGCTACATGTGGTCATAGGGCTTTTTCAGAGGTGGCTGAATCTAGAGTGTGTGACACTGGTATTAAGGGTGTGTGATTACTAAATCAGTGCACTGCTTAGTTTGGCATAGTTCTGGCTAGGATTAAGGGTGTAAGTGTAACACCTGCCCTAGGGTGAGTAGCCCGCATACAATAAAAGGGACAGAAAGAGGTTAATCTTTCCTTTTTGCCTTTGCTGTCTTCTGCTGCCAGGAGCTGTTTTTTCTCTGAGATGCCACACTACCATTGAGCCAGCCAATTATGGACTGAAACCCCTACAAACTGTGAGTTAAGTAAGCCTTTTCCCTTTTAACTTCAGGTGTTGGTTATATTGTCTCAGGAATGAGAGAACAGTAACTAAGACAATCAACTTCGTCTATGCTAGAAGAGGACAAACTACGAGAGATCACAAATGACAGTGACCTTAAACGTATGGTTGAAATAACTTTAAATATCCATATGTTTTGAATTAAAGTCAAAACACACTATCCAAAGAGTGCCACAAAAGCACTGAATAGCCTGATTTCACTTCCAATATCCTATCTTTGTAAATCAGGGTTTTCTGCTGTAACAGCAACCAAAATGCAATTACAGATTAGACCAGACATAAGCAACACACTTCAGATGTCACTGTCTCTCATTACTCCCAGACAGGACTGTCTAGTTGCAGAAAAAATAGCTCTAAGCTCCCACTGATCCTGCATTATGGTGAGTTGAATAATTGTTTTATTGTAGATTACAATGCACTAGTAGAAATAAAGCGCACAGTATATGTAATGCATTTGAATCATCACAAAACAATCCCCCTGTCCCAGTCCATGGAAAAACAGTCTTCCATGAAACAAGTACCAGCTGCTGAAAAGAAATAGGAAGCAGTGTTGAGGGCCATGGGCCACTCATGGGAGAAAGTGCCAAAGTTCCTTATATCAAATAGCATACTTGCAATCTTTCTATGTACTTGAAATCATACCCAGATTACTTATAATAACCAATACAATGCAAATGCTATTCAAATAGTTGTCATACTGTATGGTCTAGGAAATAACGATCAGAAAAGAGTCTATACTCATTTAATACAGATACAATATTGCTCCTAATATTTTCCAATTCCAATCAGTTTAATCTACAGTTGTGGAACCTGAAGATACAGAAGGTCAACTGCAGATACAGAAATTAAGACAGCTCCATCAAACCACAGAATCCCAGACCCAAGGTCTAAGTCTTTTTACTACATCATGCTGACTCAAACAAAATAACCCCTGAATCTATCAATATTTTAAAAGATTATCAGTAGCTGATTTTCATAGAATTAGTTCAATTTTAAGTTTCCCTTATTTCTAAAGCAGTGTCTATATCTTCATATAATATCAAGTTGTTTTTTTTTTAAGGCATAGACAAAGAAATAAAATGACTTTAAGTTCAAACCAAACTGGCAAGTTTTTCTGACCAGGTCATTAATTTATCTGATTCTCACTGGTCCCACCAAATTTTGCAGACAAAAAGGTCACTTATGAAATGCTGAGGTAGCAAGCTTGGTTCCAAGGATGTTGGCTGGTTGGTTCAATATGTGACCTAGCTTCCTTTTTTTATGAATGGAGGTCAAGATAAAAATCTATAGACACCCTGGTTCTCTCAACCTTTTAAATTCAGACACTGTTGAAATGTACAACACTGCAGAGATAAAGAACTTAGAAACTTAGACTTGATTTACTCTAGCAACTGATTGGAATCTGGAGGAACAATAAGATCAACATTTTGCTTGATTTATCATCACATTTTTTCTAGAATCAGGAGTATTGTGAGCTGGGAGACATTGATTATCAGCACATCATAGCAAGTCAGGATTAGGAATCTAAGGTTCCCTGCTTATCATATATCTGAGCATATATGTTTATAAACTAACATAGCAGGCAGCTATCTTTGGATGGAAGAGAGAATAAAATCTTTTGTTTCCAGGGTGTCAAGAGAAAGGGACATAACAGCAAGGGAGAGGTAGACAAGCAGAGTGGAGGGGAATGTTGTAATACCTGTCTTTCTTCTTTGACTGGGAAACAAGTCTTGAAGTCCCCAGGGACAGTGATAAGAACAGAAGCTTAAGTCACTATTCACAGGAAAGTGTAGCTGAATCCCTGAGCACAAGTAGTGCTGGCTTGAGACTCGAGGGCCCACATTCTTCGAAGAGCTGGGGAGAGGGTTGTGCCCCCATTTCACCCATGAAGAGCAGCCACACATTGCAGGCTTCTGGAGCAGAATGAAGAAGTGGTGCTGCCTGTGCACCCACCACACTAATGGGAAAGCGAAGTGGCCAGGCAAGGCTGTCAGCCACTCAGCGATGCTCTTCCCTCAGCTAACTCTAGTCAGCAGATGGCCGTCAGGTCACCTGAGAAATCCATGTTTCCGTGGACTTCCAAAACCACATGGTCAGAGAAACTCGGTCAAGAATTTGACTTATTGCAAGATGGATCTAGGGGTTGACAAGATATGGTCTTTAGTGTCAATGTCTGTATTCACATTCTGGTGAGACCCGAGACATTCAAGTAAAACACACCGATGAAACAAGAAATTCTCCAGTCCATTGCTTTAACTTTTAATAGGAAAAATGCAACTGAAACAAAAGAGTAGTGAAAGGAGTAAATGCAGTCCTGCTTATTAGCATGAAAATTCTTGGTTTTGATCTTCTTCTCAGCCAGGCTGCCTCTGAAGAATTAAAGGTCACTGCCTAGAATTTCCTTGGACACTTTTCTACTCCTGTGTCTTTAGGTCAAATCAATCCAATAATACCACACAAAACCAAAGCTACATATTAAAAAGCTATAGATGTCCCCAACTCAACACAGGTCACTGAGTGGCTGGCACAGTCTTCTTTCCTCCCTTTTACCAGTCCTATGGTCAGATACATACACCCTAGATACAGCTGCCATTCCAAGAGACAGGTGATCCCTTGAGGTGTATCAGTCAAAGCTCCCAAGAATGAAGGCCAAGGAAACAATGCTCCTGAAAACTCTTCCCCTCCTTCCATGGATGGAGGAAGCATACAAAGAGTGGAAATGGTTCCCATCCATGAAGGACTCCAGTCAAAGATTCCTCTCTGGGTCCCATGGATACTGAGAAATATTATTATTATTACTACTACTACTACTGTTGTTGTTGTTATTGGCATATCGTACAACCTCATGGAGCTTTAAATTGCAGTAATTTATCCCTTATAGACTACCCAAAGAAGTATTACACTACTTTGAAAAAGATTACTATGTCTCTACTAAAACTAAACAGAGATATGTGTGTCCTATGACTCAGAAATTTTACTCCTGCATAGATGTAAAAGAGTGCAGTGGCTACCAAAAAAAAAAAAAAAAAAAAAAAAAAAAAAAAAAAAAAAAAAAAAAAAAAAAAAAAAAAAAAAAAAAAAAAAAAAAAAAAAAAAAAAAAACAACTAAAAAATGACAATCAAAAGAAGAATCATAATAGTGCTAGTCATGATAGCCTGAAATGGAAAGCAACAAAACCCATCAATAATTAAAAGATAAACGAAGTAGCTACATTCTTGTGATAGAATACTGAACAAAATTAGGAAAAAAAAATTGCCGCAACATGTAATTCCACAGGGTGACCTTCACAGACATCACATTAGACAAAAGAATCTAGAAGCAAAATATAAATATAATATGGTTCCATTCATACAAAAGTTCAAAGTCAGGTAAAACTAAGCTATAGTGACAGAAGCCTGAAAAGTGGTTGCCTTACATAGGAGCATGAAGTGGTCAACAAAGGAGCTGGGAAAGTTTTCTATCTGTATGCAGGACACCGGAGAATGAAATGTATTGAGCCTGTACACTTAGAAGCTGTGCATTTTCTACTATGCAAGTTAGACTTCAATAAGAAAGAAAAAAAGAGAGGATCTGAATTGCTTGAGGTAAAATAATTATGACTGTGCCTATTAGTTCATGCCAACTAAGTTTTGGAGACAGCTGTAGAGACTGGGATTAAAAGGGACTGTGGCCATTCGATGAGCAGATGGGCAGTGAAGAAAATAACTGTACCACTAAAAATGGCATGTGATAGCACCACCTTCATCTGCGGCTAAGGAAGATCACAGGGAAAAAACAAACCCTCTCAGAGGGAGAGCAGTGCTGGAGGGAAAGCATCTGCTGGAGATGGAGGTGAGGCTCACCCAGGACAGGAATGTGCACATGGCTCAGGACTGCCCAGCCAGGGCTGCTGCAAGTGGCCAAGTGGCCTTTTCCAATGGGCCTTGTCAATGTGGTCATTTTCTTTCCTATGTCACTGCTGGGTGTTGCATTGAGTGGAGCAGACACTATCTGTGCCTTGGAGAAGATGGTAGATCTGTCTCTAGATCAAAGAAACCACATCCAGAAATGATGCAGAGACTCTCATGAGGTCCTAGACTTTGAGTTTGGTGCTACAACTGCACAGTAACTCTGTAAAATAGATCCTAGGATCTCAGTTTTCAAAATGAAGAAATGGAGGTTCAGAGAGGCCTGGTAACAGGATCAAACATCACTGATGGGTGCTTGAGACTGTATTTTTTATGGGTGATTTGGGTCCACAGTCATCCAGTGGTTACAATTGAAATAGAAATTGTATCATCTTGATGTTGCTTCAAATAATATAAATATTACATAGCCCAAGTTTACTGGTAAACCCCCAACATTTGATGACCCTACTTGAGATGTGAAATTATATTTTAATGTTTTTTTAGAAGCTTTAAAGATTTTTACAGATGCTGTGGAAAGCCAAGAGAAGCACTGAAGAAATGGTCATAGAAAACAATTTCCCAAGATGAAGAGAGACCTGGGACTGAAAAACAGAAGAAGGAAGCAAATGCCTTGGGGTGGATCAGGACCCGAAGCTGCACAGTCAATTGCCCTCATTACAGTCCCACTGCTTCTGCCTGAGCACTTCTCTGTAAGGAAAAGTGAGCGCATCTCACTCCTTTCCGAGTAAACCATAGAAGTCTTTCAACAGGTGACACTGATTTTGACAGGTGAACCCCAAATCACCTTAGGAGCTAATAAAAGGGGATGCCTCTTGTTATGGTTTAGATCTAAAATGACCCCAAGCCTCATGTATATGGAAGGTGGTTGGATTATGGACGTTTACAGCTGACTTGCTATTAGGAGTTGCATCTAGCCGGAAGAGGTGGACCACTAGGGGGCGTGACCCAAAAGAAATAGCTTCCTTCTGGGCTCCTTCCTTGATTCTCTGCTTTCTGCTCCTCATACATGAGCAGTTTTCCTCCTCTGCACGTCACTGCCATGAGGTCCTGCCTTAAAGCCAGTGAACTATAGGCTGAAAACGTGAACGTCTCTTCCTTTAAAATGTGGGTGTCAGGAATTATATCTCAACGTTGAATAAATTCACCCTTCGAATGCCAAATCACCTTGATCACACTTAGGAGTCTCAGGATCTCTTCCCACTTGATTCACCTTGGCATTTCCAGAGGACAAACTCTGATTCAGCCAGGAACACAGCCTTTCGTAGACATTTTCTGCCTGCTCCTGGTGCTGACTTTCATGGTTCTCTAAACAGAAACAGAAAATAGCCCCTTCCTTTTCATCTTTGTCTCACTTCTAGGACTACATGAAAGGAAAGGCCTTGCCAAAGAATGCCACGTGCAAACAGATCTCTCACCAGGAAGACGTGACACGGAGACAAGTGGATGCTTATGACTGGCTTTTTGGAGAGCAGCAGGCCCCTGGGAGAGGTCCTCTGCAGTTCTTTTCACAAGTTACCATGTCCAGGTGCTTTTTTGGCTAGTTGCCTGTTCAAGGTGCTAATTAATTAAAGGGCTCTCTTTGCTAGGCATATTGGCCACTTTGACATCTTGGCTGGACACGAGCTCATGGAGGTTCAGCTCTGGAAGAGCAACCCTGCCTTCATCACATTTGATCTCCCCAGTGGGAAAAACCAAGTGTGGCCAGAGTTGCAATAATCATATTAAGTACCAGTTTCCTTTGCCAGAAAAACAGTTCACTCTTTTCTTTATTCTTCCCATGGGGAAAATTCCCACTGAGTCATTTACTGAGTTCTCTGCTTATCTTGCAATTCCACACCAGAAGCATCATTTTTTTCCCAATATACATAGGGAGCTCCACAGACTGTGTGGTCTGTGGTTTTAGAGGAAATCTTTAAATTTAGGATCAACCCTAGAGCAGGACAGAGCTTGTGATCTCTTGGGACAATAGTTAATGCGCTAGCAATATGGGAGAGTTATCTCACTCATCTCCATGGGGTAGGCAGTCTTGGAGAAGACCACCCTCTAGCCTCATACTCAGAACATAAATCGCCTTTGGCCACCAAGCAGAGTTAGAACCTATTTACTAACCCACAGTTGCATTTCGATTTTGCCCCAATATGAATTTAGAATGGGAGAAGAGGAACGCATCAGTGACTTTCCTGGAGGGGTTACTCACCACCTATTCTCTGTTATTAAAGTATTTACTTTGTGCATTTGTTACTCTTTTTGCCATTGATTTATCTAAGTACAGTTTTAGCCACACATGCACACACACACACACACACACACACACACACACACCTCATGAGCTCCTTTATTACAGGGATTCATTTGTCTTTTATCCTCTAAATAATCCTGAAGAGCTTCAGTATGTATTGAATAATTAAATAACTGGATATAGATGAATCCAAACCATCCCCTCAACCAAGGCCTAAAGAATGAATTTGGTGTGTATGGTGGGTAGAGTATGGAGATGAAAACAATTTATAACTTATACCTTGTTATAGCTACTTGCACCTGATATATTGAAGAAAGGAAGGAAGGAAAAAAAGAAAAGAATGAGAAACAAGAGGGAAAGGAAACAAAGGAGGGGTAAAGGAACTGAGAAAACTGAATAGAGAATGAGGGAGAAGAAAGGAAAAAAGAAAAAAGATGTATATAAACTTAACGAGATGCTCAGGCTAAAAATTACAGCTTCAAAATTACCTGGTACTAGGTTATATCTACTTAAAAACTTCAAAATAGCTTCTTTCCCCATCACAATGAACTTTTTGTGTTCAAAGAGTTAGTAACAGTAAAATGCTAAAAAAACTAAGTCTTTTTTGTTAATCCTCAAATATATTCAAGCAGCTAAATCTCAATAAATGGAAACAGGCTTCAGGTGTCAAACTAAATTTGCCTAATCTGACACTTAGCTCTGCTTGAGTTGAGTAGAAACATAAAATTTAACCTATTGAAAACAGGTTGCATGAAAATTTTATAAAAGATTCAGAGCTATCCCTTGTCCAAAGGGAAGGCAGAACTATATGGTCCCTGGAGGCTCAGAATTTCACACAGTGTCACAAAATCTACCTCTAAACTTACAATGCAACAGTTAAATGAGCAATGCTTTTGTGACTTTTGGATGTATCCTCATATCCTCTACTTTTATATATAGCTACTATTATTACTGGCAGGATTAACAGAAGTCTATTTTTCTTGCATTTCACTGAAATAAAAAAACACTTCTAAAGCATCAGTAAATTAATTCACTGGGGCTCATTTTCTGTGTATATCATATCAATCTCATATACCAAAGATTTGGCAATTTCCCATTACCAACTTATTATTAATATGTGAAGGTCTATGATATGCAAGATATATGTTAAATATTTTACATTAAAAAGACCCATTATCTACAGATTTGAAAGACAGCATTCTGAAATGGCACACATAGAGCTCTATAAATTTCTATAAATTTTCTTTAAATACCGTTTTCTACCTTCAGCCTACCGCGGGTCCTGGATACACACTGCAGCCCCCAGTGCCTTAACCAAGCTGCTCTGAGGCCACCATTGCACAACTGTCTCATTTTGTGGTTGGCCTAATCAGTAATCTAGGGAATGATAGCAATCATCAATGTATAGAATTAAAATAATAAAGAAAAACAATCAACATGGGAAGAGAAAGGAGGGGGGAGATTGCTTTTGCTTCTTTTGCCTGTAGAGTACAGATCATTCATGGAAACACAAAGTAAGCCACTAAATCAGAGGTTGCAATTAGCTCAATTATAGAGTAACTTGGTCCTATTTCGAGCAACAATAGGCACAGTGATCATTCTTAATTGAGGTAAATTAAGTATTCTGACTACTCCACTTTTATCAAAAGAATTGCAAGCCAGGAGAGAGATCCAATTTATAGGAACTCTTTACCATTCTTCATATTAATTCATCTTTTCATTTTCTTCTGTTTCTCTGTATATCTAGGTGACTTTGCTGTAGACTAGGAAAACACTATAAAATGTCTCTGTGAAAGTTTGCCCTCCAAAATGGATTATGTAAAATTAAAATCTGTGTGTATGTGTGTATGTGGTGCTAATGTTTAAGTAACTATAGCTCAGCACTGTTTATGTAAGACTCAAAAAGCTGAAAGGAAAGTAGATAACATGGAAGGAGAAAAAGTTGCTCTTGTCCCCTTGTGGCTGAATAATACTGGCAACAAAAGGAAAAAAACTGTAATTCAAAAGGGAAACATAATTTCCAACCAAAAGGTCACCATAAAATCTTTAGTACTTAACAAAGAAAGAAGTAGAATCAAGCTAGCAAGTACACAGTTGACTAGAATACACTTTGTAGTATTTATTCACAAGAAATTCCACAAAAATTGCACTATCATAAGCCTAATACTCCTTTATTTCTGCTATCCCTTTAAATTATTTTAGCAGTCTGGTATTGCTATGACAAAAATCCATGTTCTATGGCAGCACGTGTGTGTGGAGGGGGAGTACTGCTAATTACTATTGTTTCCAATATATCTTAAAATGTGTATTACATGGGCAGTTATGCCTGAACCACAAGCTGTAAAGGTCACATGCTTGAAACTTCTTTTCCTGAAGATGCAGCCATGATAATTACATCTCAAGGGGGATTAGAGCAACTTATTTCATGACATTTGCCCTTAACTACTTTCCTTCTTATTAGCAGCACTACCGCTGCACACAATGAGTGAGTCACACAAACCACGGGTCTGAATGTGCTGCTTATGCTGAAGTGGCAGTCACAATCGTTGCAGCTGCTGGAAGAGACTAATGGCGAGCTCCAGTGTTGGAGAGGTTAGCTGGGAGCCCCACATCCTGAAAGGCACCAGGTAAATGCTACTGTTGGGATTCAGCTGTGACATTTTAAAAATTGTTGTCATAAAACTTTAAACTTAAGATCACTACATTTTACTCAATGTAAATTACACCTTGCCAACAAACAATGATTATAATAATGTACGCCTTGATTTTTGCTGAGGGTGGGAGACCCGTAGAAACAGGCAATGCATTTCTGCTGGTCATGAGACTATTATTTTCAAAAACCGATTTTAATCCTATAAACTATGACTACTTGGTTTGACCTTGGGTATATACGCTTTTCCCTTCGGAAATTCCATAAGCTTAAGGATAAAAAATTTCTAGCCTAGGGATACAACACTGTCACATTATGGAAGAGTCACCATTGTTCACTCCATGCAATCATCTCCATGGCTACTACACTGTGAGCAATGTGCACGTCTCCAGTAGCACTTCCTATTCATCAGCCCAGGCCCTCCACCACCAATGCCCCCTTCCAATGAATGAGGAGCCCATAGCCCCACCCTTCCCATACAGTTGCCTCTGCTCAGGCAAAAGCGCACCATAAAGGACACATCCCCAACATAGGACAATGCAAAAGGGCAACATGAGCTAACATTCAGAAAATGCAGTGGATCCATATTTGTTGAAGGAGAGGGTATTTTATATTTTATTCTGCATATCTAATAGGCGACAAGGTATTGTTTCCTACACATAAGTGTCCTCGGTACATGCATGAGAGGACATACAAAGAGGAGAATCTTCACCTTTCTTCTGTTGTTTTAAGCTTTCTTCTGGAGGCTTTTATTGGAATAATAGTAGGCCAAAGTTATAAGCTAGCAAGCATTATTAAATGCCCATGGTGTGCTCAAAATTGTGGCAGATACTGGAGATACAGAAACAGATACTCATTCTACTATTAGGAAGGTTTGATGATTCATCTGCAGAGCTCATGGGTGGTGAAGCAAGGATTTCAATCACTGAAAATAGGGTGCCACAGCCTGTGCTCTTCTGCCTCTTGGGATAGTGGGATGAAAATGCAGTCAGAAAAACCAAAGCCACACAGTAAGACCTAAGAGGAGATCCAGAATCGCTATTCTCTTCTTAACACTGTGACTGAGTACTAGGAGCTCTTCTTTTGCTAGGGGCAAAAAGGAGGAGCAGGCCGGACAAAGGGCACAAGCCCCTCCGTCCAGCAGCTGGGCCCCTTCCTTCGCACAAGCCAGGACTGGGGCCTCCCAGCAAGGCAGCAAAACCAGCACTCTGCCAAAAGGGAGCCTGGTTACTTCCCAAAACTCTATTTTAAAAGAAACAGCTTTTAAATGTACTTGAAATGGCAATCTTTGCCTGTGACTGCTCCAAAACATGGGATTTTGTCATTCCAGGGGAGAGCTGAGGAATTTCCTTGCTGCTGACTTTATGTTTGTGCCCTTTCCTGGGGCATGGGAAGAAGCCACCGTGACCTGGAAGCCTGGAAATTCTGCCAAGTGGGAGTCATGGGAATCTGCCCAACCAGCCTCAGAGAGGTCAGTGAACACCATCTAGACATTACGTCTTTAGAAGAGGAAGACAGATATAGTACAGTTTCAAAAGGCTGAGGAACCAACTGTCAGTAAATAGATTAACCAATGATATTTCTGTCTTGGCCTGTGTTTATCCAGAGACCTATTCGTCAGCACTGATGTAACGCTTGACTCTTCCCAGAGCCC
>RJWM01032487.1:0-21435 GCA_004363535.1 Dasyprocta punctata | reverse complement strand
ACACACAGGGCATGCTTCAGAGAGCTATTTGGCTAACAGAGATTAAATAATAAAAAAAGCTGTGTCTACAAATGTACTTCTTAAACCATAATTATCAGCACTGCAAGAAAAATATGGAGAAACATATTTTCTTGGTTTGATTCATTATGTAAATAACATTTATAAGGGAAAGACAAATACAAAATTTGCTAAGTTTTATCTGACAAACTTACACCTGAACACATACTAAGGAAACACAGTATTTGCTTAAATTCCAGGAACATGCACAAGATTTGCAAAATTCACTCTATTTTCAGCCCCAGAGAGAAACTCATTATATTCAAAAAAGAAGAAACAATGCAGTCTGAAAATAATATCTAATTACATTCGTATTTTTTCAAGTCAAGTGAAATGAGAAAGAGCTCAGGGTGTTAATTTGTCAAGCCCTTGACAGTTTAATATCATTGTTAAAAGCAGGTAACACACGTCAGGTATGAACCTGGTCTCTGGAGATAGAACACTCAATGATTCCCTGTACTCCTTGAAGTTCACAGTACAGAAACCACTACCACAATTTACAAAGATTTCCATATATTTCCTGCTCTTCCTGAAACTCAGTGTCAGCATTTAGACAGAGAGGGAGAGAGAGAGAAATGGTTTGGTGTATAAATCTCTTTGCTGCCTCTTTCTTTAACCAAACCTATTTTCTCTCCCAGGAATATACTAAGTAGCATTTTTGTTATTCTTACTTGCAATCTCTAAAAAGGTATGTACTTTTATATATTTTAGTATAAATGTGTTGTGTTTACTATACATTTAAAATATATTATAGAGTGATAAAATGCTTATAGATTGGTCAAGGAAACTGACCACTATAGATAACATTAGCCCTGTGACAAACTGTTTCGAATTCAAAACAATTCTGAGGTGAAAGGAGGTTTAAAATATGTTAGTGAAGCAATTAATACATTTTTATTTGTTTAGCTTTCAGAATAATGACATAGTGAAATACCAGTGAATATGGGAAAAAAAGGGATAGCAGTATTTACAAAATAATAAATAATGCAATATATCTTATCCTTGTCTCATTTAATTTAGGTTACATCTATAAAGCATTCTTGCAATTATGAAGTAGTTTAATAAATGCTCAATCCCTTTCCTGCTTTCCTTTGAAGTCTAATGTTTCAAAACTGTCTTCTTTCAACTACAAAGGAGAAATTCATCAAGACAACTAAATTATCATACAAGCCACACACTTTTCCTTTGTAAAGTATTCAGCAACTCCAATCAACATTCATCAAGTACCAATATCCACCTGGGAAACTGTAATTCAGGCACTCAGGAGAAAGGCAGTAAATGTTCGGTGCTATTTAGCAGAGCTTGAGACTGAAGGAAGAAATCAGAATACTAAAACAAAAATTAAAATGCATTCTATTAACCAATGTTTTGTCTCTTAACACTCGTCAATTAATTAATCCCTAATGTAATTTTCCATATTAGTATTGTGCAGCCTTTTAATTCCGTAGAGTAGTCTTCAGTGTTTACAATTATACTCTCTTATTGTTTGGCATCTACTTAGTCAGTATTATAGTCCACAATACTAGTATGCCGCTTTGCCAGTTCAATTAGTTTAGACATCCTGAGCTCCATTTTTACAGGCCTCCCTTATTTAAATTGTTATTGATATATCCTCAAACCATTTCATCAATTGATCCATAACATGTACCTTCATTGTATTATACATTATTGGAGTCGCAGAGCAAGTATACGGACTAAGTTCCTCAATTTATGGCCCATGATTTTTGCTTTCAGGTATATTGAAGAGTTAATACAGGAGAAAGGTAGAATTTGAGGAATTAAGGTCAGGCAAGTAGAGGAAAGAAAAATAAATTAGGTGGGGTTTCTATAAGGGAGACCTTGAGAAACAAGGAAAGTCCAAAGAGTAATTCCAACAGAGATTCATCCTTGAACCCAATGTAAGGCCCCAGCTAGTGTACTACATGTTGAAGTGAAAGATTCAGAACATAAGAACGGAGGTATTCCTCAAGGTAATAATAAGGTGAGGCCTAAGGGTAATATGTCATAGAGAGGCCAAAACAAAGGGAAGAGTAGGTGGGAAGACTACTACAATGGGCTCTTAGTTGGTTTAGATGAAACCCCCCATGACTGCAGTATAGTTTATAGTATACAGACAGCAACCCAATTCCTCTTGCTGAAAATGTCTGACTTTGTGTGTTTTGATGCAAGTGTCTAAAAGGAAAAGAGCCATTAGGGTTGTGGTAGGGGACGTGTTGTGGTAGGAGATGTGGAATGCATTTCGCTGGGGTGATAACTTTTCCTCACAGTTACAAGAGCACGTCTGCGGAAGTTTCCTCAGGAACCAGTGGATTGGCCTTCCCAGTGAGGCACTGTCTTTATTAGGCAAAGGGGTTCCCAGGGGGCAAAGGCAAGTAAAACCAGGAAAACAAAGTGGAGAGCCAAGAAAGTCTCACCATTATCTAATTAGCACACAAATTGGTGTGCAAGGCCAATGAAGGGTTACTGCAGTTGATAGAGCTCATGGCTAATTGGATCAGGTGAGAGTTCTGTAATGCTGAATCCCAGACACCAACTGTGGGTATCTTCTCTCTGTATTGTGGGATGGAAGGTGGATTTCAAACGTCTTTCTCTCTTAAGTGAAAACTAACAATAGAGATACTGGGCATGCCACACATTCATAAAATGAAGCAGAAAGTTGAACAGGACAGGTTTTTCAAAACACAGAACATTCATAAATACTATTGCAGGAGTCAGCCTTTTATAGAATACCTGTAGTTGTCTAAAACAATTTTGTTATGAACAATTGCAGATGTTTCAACATCATAAAGCTAATTCATGGAAAAGCAGAAAATCTTAATGGTAATCGTCAAATGAAAGGAGTAAGAATAAGAAGTATGATACAAGACAGGATCATAAGAAAATGCAGCATTTCAATAGCACATAGAAAACTGTGTAGTGTCTAGGTAGACATTTTAGTAAAAACGTGACAATTTGGGAAGAGGCTAAATGTAGGCTTACAAGAAGTACATGAACTAAGTAAGTCATGAGTTAGCATTCTAGAACAATAATAAGAGAGAAAGTCGGATACATGAAACTGAATCAGACATGGAGGCTTAGAAATCTAGTAGAATGAAGACAGACTTGGAAAGTAACTTTTTGAATCAATAATTTAAAGGGCAAAGGCAGTGTTGAAAAAGATAAATCCACTGTGCCAGCAGGAAAAAAAAAAAAGAATTTACCCAAACCTTGTGGAGTCAGCGAAAGCGGCACAACAGAAACGGACTAAGGAAAGGTAGAGGTAGGGTTTATGCTAGCAAAAGTTGTGAAAATCAGCGTATAAGACTACTGTACTCTGTATTTCTGTTTTGCAAGAACTAATTCTGAGTATTTTGGGGGAGAAGAAAATATTTCTCCTGGTTTCACAGAAGATGAATTTGCCAATGTCCCCAGAACAGAAATGTCCACAAATAATATGTGCATATCTAAAATTTTTGGAGTCTCCCAACTACATATTCATTTGGCAGAAAGATTCTCATGGGGATGTTGTTAAATGCTGGAAGCAAGATCATTAGACTAATCTTGTAGCTTACATAGGCAAAAATAAGCAAAAATTGCAGAACACCCTCTCTAATTTCTGAGATCTCTTCTCACACAAATACACAGTTATTTCCAGTCAGTTGCTGTTGTTTGCTCTCAGAGAAAAAAAAAAGTATTGAATATTCTAGCAGTAAATTTCTTCTGCTTTTTAATACAAATTCTACTTTTTCTCCTTTGCTTCTGCAACCACTGGCTACTATAAATTGCAGCCAACTGATTGTTAAAATAACTTTCAGCCTAGTATAGGCATTAAAGTATATCCACAAATAATAAAAAGGATGGGAACATATGTTCATAGCTATTCTATAAAACAAGGGAACCTGAAGAGAACACATGCTATATTACAGAATATTAAAACAGCTCCTGGGGAAAAAAGTCATGAGTGTCACAAAGTCAATTTGCATAAGGCCAAGGTGACCAGTAATATCCTTTTAAAGTCTGAACTCTTTTCATTTATGGTTTGCATAGCAAATCTTATGAAATGCATTGACCGTAAAATGTAACATTCATTCATGGCCAAAACCTTGAATTTCAGATACAAAGGTACACTTATTTTGCCCTATAAACATCAAACCACAACAGAATTCAATGTAATATTCATTTGGAATGTTCATTTGAGTGCAAAAAATCAAAGTGTTCAGTCATTGGTCAGAGTATTTTGCTCCTTTCTTTAAGGCTAAACGGTATTCTCCTGTGGTAGAGGTATGGAAAAATGAGTAAAATGAAGAATGTTTAAGATTTGCAAGCATTATGCCATGTTAAACCTTGTGTCATTGTTTTTAGAAATAATTATTTAAAAAACTAGCATTTTACCACCTGGCACAATCTTTTCAAATGGGAAGTTGAAAACAATAAATCTTAAAATATTACTCCCAAATATCAGAGATGTTTATGTCCTAAGTTCTAGCGCATTTTTACTATTTTGGCATCATGAATACTAAAATAAAGGAAACAAACCACACATGTCATGACAAGTTCATATACTCTCATCATGCTGTTCTCAAAATTTACTTAAAATAATCACTGTACACTCTTGAGAAATTCATGCTTTAAACTCAGAGTTGAAATCATGAAATTTTCTACGCAGTAAAATAGTACAAAATGGTTCTTAGAAATTCACAGAATAATCCCTGGGAAGGGTGGAGTGAAGCAGTACCTAGGCTGGAAAGAAGATGCAGGGAAGCTTAAGCTACTCTTTTTCCTTCTGCTTGTATGTCCAGGTAGTTTCAAAGTGACACATCCAGGGATCTGGCTGGGAACATCATAAGAAGTGAATTTAAGTCTCAGCAATTCTTTTTCTGGTTACTGATCCTGGTGATATCATTTAGCTTCTTTGAACTTTACTTTTTACGTTACTTTGATATATATAGTGAGAATAATGATATCCAACTCCAAATATCACATTACAGCAAATCCAATACAGACAACTTAGGAGTTGGCATGATTGGTAAAATAGAGGCTACAAAGATCATCATTTCTTCCAGGGTGCCTTGAGCACGGAAGGCTGTAGATTAAGAAAGAATAGAAGAGAAAGACAGAGAGAGAGAGACAGAGAGAGAAAGAGAGAGAGAAGCTTTAATTGAAAAGGTTGATTATATGCATTTTAAGGTACCAGGGGAAAATAATACTGCAGACAAAATAATGACACATTAATACTGAATTTTTTAAACAATTATTATACTTAAATGAAACTATCTATAAAGCAAATTTATTTTTGATAAAAGCCCTATATACTTTAATTTAAAAATTTAACAACTGCTGCTACACAAAAAGGGAGGGAATGAAAAGCTAAATTTAAAAGCATAAAGATAAGGAAAAAAGAGAAAGAATGAAAAAGGGAAACTAAAGGAAAGCAAAGAAAGGAGAAAATGAAAGTCAACATGGAGCAAGGCTCAGAATATCTGATAAATATTCAGTAGGGCTTAGTAGTAGCTAAAGGCAACATTTGTAATTGCTAGGCTACTTAAAACCTAAGTATCTAGTCAAAGAGGCTGTGAATTAGCACCATTGTAATTATTAAAGGGAAATAGCTACACAAAGTCTCTAAACTCTTCCTGAAGGCGTTTTTCCTGTTACTTATTCTTGGTGCCAACACTTCCAACAACAGGCAGAGTTCAAAGCTTTGGTAATCGCTGCTACTCTGTTTAAGTAAAATCCTATTTAAGTGTAAATGGTTTGGATTTGGAGAAAGTGTAGTATCCTCACAGAGCTGTTGCTTTCTTATTCAAAATTATTTCATATTATCTTAAAAGAATTGTACTATATGATACAATTTGTCATGATAACACCAAAAATATTTTTTTATCTTTTCAAGTGTTTGTCCCATGACAATAGGTTACCTTTCTCATACATTTTCTTTTCAACTGTCACTCATCTATATTCTGCAATGATTAATTCTAGAAAAATCTGGGGCATCCACTCCTCAATTTTGAAAACCTTGGATCAGACTGTTCGGTTTTGCATTTGTCCTGGTTGTTGTACTTCCTCTCGGCTTCCTTGATGCCACAAAATCAAAGAGGCTGGACCAGAGAGGCTTTTTCAGGCAATTTCTTGATGCTCTAAATACAGTTTTTTACCTGTTCTGGTTTTCTCAGTAATGGCCCATTAGCCTAAAATGCATAGGAAATGGTGCTTCAGCTAGTGGTTCAGGTACCTTAGATCACTGAATTAAAAATTAAATGATTTAGTTTCTCTCCCTTTCAGGTTTTTCATTCTATTTCTTTCTCTTTGTTTCTTCCCACCCCATTCCTTTCTTCTTTTCTTTCTCTCTTTCTCTCATTCCTTCTTTCTTTCATTTTTACAGTGTTAGAGATCAAGCCCAGGGCCTTTGCACTGAGATATCAGACTTCCAGTCTTTTTATTTCTTGCTTTTTTATTTTTTTGCCCCCAACACAATGTCTCCTAATTGTTAAACTACCCAGGATGGGCTCAAAATTCTGCTTCATCTTCCTCAGACTACCAAAGTACTGGGGTTACTAGTTCTCATCACTTTGAAGAGCTAGGTACATTTCTTTGAAAATAAAAATTATCTAATAATTTTAGACTTTCACAGTTACTTTAGGTTCATTTCTATCACTTCTCTCCATCATCACTTAATTTTTTTATTTAAACAGAAAAAAGAGAAAAAAACAATAAGAACAATGACACAGAATTTCGAAATACAGTAATAGAAGATTAATAATGCTTACTATATTGTGTATTGTTATCTTCAAAGTAGTTGCTTACATTGCAAGGTATAGGCATGCATAATTGATCAAACAATATGAGTACAAACTGTTTTTTTTCAGTGAACTAAAAGGTATCAGTAATATAACTATCTTAACTATATATATTTTTCTTTTCCCTTCCTTCTTTCACCCATCTCAATTGTTCTTTCCTTTTGAGCAGTTTCTTTTTCTTTCACAATATCTATTGTACATTATGAATCTCATTTACTTTTTTAGTTTCTTACACTAGGAAGACAATACAAGGTTTACACAGGTGAGTTTAATTTATTTTACTTATGAGTATGGTCTCAAGTTGTTTTCCTTTTCCCATAAAAGCCTGGAGTTTATCCTTCTTTATAGCAGAGAATTATTCCATTATATAAAAATACATTGGACATTTGGGTTGTTTCCAAGATTAAGCTATTATAAATTGTGGTGTTATAAACAATCACTGTCGCTTAATATTAAAGTTCTATTTTTATTCACACTTCATCCTCAAAGTTTCTGGCCACATAAAGGCCTTTACCATCCTTCCGTGCCCAGAAAAGCCTTGAAGGCACCTCTAATACTTTCTCCTTATAAATCTTTTTAATTCCTCACAAATCACCCATTTCTCCTGCTCATTCCCTCATTTCTAACTCTGAAAACTATTTCTCCATGATACCTGCATTAGCTAGGTGATCAGAGAAATGCATCTAATTAAACTAATTGGAAATTTAAATGAATAACACATCATCTGTTTTATCTCAACCAGGAAAATTTGCATTTTATAAAAGCTTCAGTTATCTTTAATTGCTGAGGTCACTTATTAATTTCCAGGCTGTATGTTGGGGGCAATGATGTACCAAAATCATACCAAGTGATAAGCCTGCTAGGGAACTCCAGTCAGGTGCAGGTTTGCCTGGCAGGGAACTGGCTACATTCCATCAGGTCTATGGGCTTACATTAGCTTAGACCTGTAAGCAGGACAAATCACAGACTTAGGGGTACAAAACAGAAAGAATAATTTTGCTTGTTTGTTTCTGTGTGATTTTCTTATGGAAGATTCATCCTATTTCTAATGTAACATTTGGTATTTTTGAAGAATAACTCCATATATCCATTTTCCCACAATGAAGTCTGTTACCTGAAACTTACAAAAGGTAGCATTATTGAAACTGAAAAATTTAGCTATACAACACATAGGATGACATGTTGGTAGTCTGGTACTAAATCAGTATCACTGCTTCCACAAGTTCTGAAATTATTAATCAAATATGTCCCAAATTAATGCTTCATATTGTATGAAGTAAAAGAAGAATTTAATGAAGTGTAAATAATTTACTTTTTATAGTTTCATTAATCCATCGAACTTTATAGTGGCCATGATGAAATTACTTATTTATTTATTTATTTATTTATTCCAGTGCTAGGGATCAAGCTCAGAGTTTTGTACAAGCTAGCCAGTACCCTTCCACTAAGCTATGTTCTCATTCAGAAATTGCAGATTTAAATAATTGATGCTAAAAGGAAAGAAATAAAGGCACATATGGTATGAGTTCCAGGCAACTTATGAAATAATATAAAATATAAGGAATATGGAGACATTCGATGCTACCACAGTATATTCAATGAAAGGAAGGCCCACACTATTGTTCTTTTAATTTAAAAATTGTATACTTCTAATATTGATAAAATTGAAGAGTTCTCTTTTTATAGAAGTTGCAGTAAATAAATAAGAAAGAAATAGCATAGAATGCATCTAATACGGTGAATAACCAAACAATGAAAGATTTTTTAGATATAAACACATATTCTTAGGTTACAGATAGAATACTTTAAAAATTATTTTCATTGGGAGGCCCTGGGAAGTCAACCTTTCAATTTATTAGTTTGTTGCCATGTCTTAGTATTGACTTGTGAAGAAAAAAAAATCCAATCTCAATAAAACAAAAAAACAAAAAGAGTAAGAATTCAAGGGATTCTTTAGAATTAACGGCATAACAGTTGCTCTGGTGCAGTTCAGGTTTTCACTGCTATTGCACAGTTATAAAAGCAGAAGAGATGATCAGCCAAAGAAGAGAATTCTGTGGCATTACTGGACCCAGTCCCAAGACTACGCGGGTAAAATATATAGAACGTTTCATATTCAAATTATTAGACGATTTCTTTTTCTTTCTTTCTTTCTTTTTTATTTTGTATGTAATTTTTTTCTTGGAATTGGGTGCCCATGTTGATGCTGAAGATCTTTTTAAGGACCAGGAAAAAAAAAAAACTTGAATGATATCTCGGAATTCCTTGCACTAAATCAATACAGCAAAAGAACTTAGTCAAGCAAAATATGCTCTTGTGGAGGCCCTGTTACCCTTTAATGCCATCCAAAACTTCAGTTCCAGAAACAACGACTTTAGTGCTATCTCAAATTTACAACTTCTGAAGAAGCTGCACGGAAGAACAGCAGAGTAGAACCAAAGAGTGGTGCAAGTCAAACAGAACAGGCTGGAGTGAAGCACGGAGCCACAGCAGACCGGAGAACGCAGCACACTTCTCCGGCCAAAGCCCATGATTGCTTTTTGACTGACTTAAGAGGGACAGTGGCAAATTTATGTAGTGCCTGGTCCTGACAAAGTCACATCAGAATATGGACTTCACGAAGCCTAACAGCTTATTGGAACCATTTCCATCTGAATCTCCGGCAGGTAAATCAATGCTTGGAGCACAGTTGGTATACCAAAAATGTGAATGATGAAAATGAGTTGTGGATATATGGATAGAGAATCCAGTATTATGAAGAATCTCTACAGATTATCAGGAAAGTGGAGTCTCTGACTTTCACCCTAGTATGACGAGCTTACCTTTCTCTCAGCTGTTCTGCCACTGGATGTGTAAATTTTCTGTTAACTTGTACTCCAGTCAGTGATAACCAAGCAGGATTCACTGCACTTACAGATCCTGAAGCAAGATTATTTTTCTTCCTTTTACTTTTTACTTTATATCTTAAGACTCACATCTGTATTTTTTTTATTTTTCTACAAAAGAGAAAACCTCAAAGCATTATGATGCACGTATGAAGAAACAAATAGTTCATCACCACTGTTTCCAGATATAAAATCTATGAAAGCCTTCAATACTTACAAATATGAAAGCATAATTGTAATTAATGTGCCCTGATTTACCATGTTTATGGGGTATTATGAAGACCTATTCATTACATAACTTGGAAATATCTCTTAACCAGAACAATCATCCCTCACTACCGTGAGGATTGGCACCAAGACTGGTTTCAGAACCATCAGTGGTATCAAAAGCCACTGAGGCATAAATCTTTTATATAAAACAGCACCATCCCAGCACTCGGGAGGCTGAGGTAGGAGGAGCATTGTGAGCTGGAGGCCGGCTTGAGCTATATAGTGCGACCCTGCCTCAAAAATTCAGGGCTGGGAGTTTGGCTCAGTGGCTTAAGCACCTGCCCTGGCAGGCGCAAGGTTGTGAGTTCGATCCCCCGTGCTGCAAAACAAACAAACAAACAAAACAAACAGCACCATATTATATAACTTACACACAACCTCTTATATGCTTCAAATCATTGTCAGATTACTTAGAGCTCACAATGTAATTTAAATAACAAGGAAATAATTGTTAAACTACATTGCTTAGGATACATGTATAGGAAAAGAGGTCTATGCATGTTATTATCTCCTATATGTTCTGACTAAGACTGACTAAATCTAGCCATGTGAAACTGGGGATATGGAAAGTTCCACTGTATTTTGTTTTATTTTGTAATGAGGATGAAAAACCTAAAATAAGTTTTCTATAGCACATATTTGCATATGTTGTATATGTAAATATCCCCTAGGTTAGTAATAACTGTAGGTGTGCAAAGTGAGAGATCATTTTAGAATGGTGAGCCACTTTAGTTTTTCTCAATATTTTCCATAGCTCACACTAGAGACATTATTGAATTCTACTAAATATTTAATTTCTAAAATCTTACATTAAGGCTGCTGTAGTAGAAGAAAGAGAGAGAGAGGGGGAGAGGGAGAAAGAAAGACTAATAGAGTTTGCAAAAGGAGAAAAAGAGATACAGACAGAGACCGATTGTAATAATACAGTGAAATTTCAACTTAGAATTAAATAAGAATAAACACATAGATACTAATTACACCATTAGACCCATTTGTGTAAATCTATTGATGCTTACCCAATAACATATTTTGTCCTGAAATTTCTAAATTTCCTCAATATATTTTAGTCATCTGTAATCATTGACATTCTGCCTTTTTACCTTTTTTTCAGAATCTCCAATGATAACTCTTTATCCTACACTACAAAGATTATACTTTTCTGAAAACAGGCCTATTTAGTATATTTCTGTCTATTGTTTTTAAAACAAAGCTTTAAAGTGAATTTCATTCCCAACTAATTAACCCCACCTTATCCTTTTTCTCATGATGTAGAGATTTATTAGACAAACACCTGGCTTTAGCCCATTGGCCAGTACCTATTATACTATAAATCAATGTTTAATGAATCTGGAATGAGTGAACGATGCATATAGCATCTGGATTCCATGTCCTCCTGGATTTATAACCCTGTAGCAAAATTTTACCAAAGTGATAATGAAAGATCCAAGGGAATGTATACGAAATAGTATTTGGACTTTTAATTTTTCTTGTCTTGGCAATATACAATTTATTTATTATTTTCTCTTCTAATTGATTTCTTTAAATATGTAAAGGAATTTTGTTGTAAGAGCAGTTCCTGAAACCAAAAGGGTAGAGTACATGAGGGAACCTTAGATTTTTAACTGTGAATATTGTTTTTATTGATTAATTTTTGTTAGTACATCTTTGCAGTATAGAATGAATACATTTATCATTAGGGAATTGTGTCTGTATATAATATGTCTCATTTCTTTTTTTATCCCTTTCCTGCCTCTCCTTCCAAACCTTCTCCATTTACAAGCATTCATTCATTTGTATTCTATATATTAGTAATTGACTTTTTGCGCACTTTGATCTACAAATGGATTAAATATTTCTCAAAGTTAGGAGTCATATTACCTGTTTTCAGTAAATGTATATTGAGAACATTTATATATTAAGCATTCTCTATGTGATAATACAGTTCAATACTGAGCAAGTTCAAGAATCCCTGTTCTCGTGGAAGTCATTATTTAGTAAAGAATCATTCTGATGTATCACTACAAAAATAAACTGTAAGATTACGGAGTGTTACAAACTTTAAGAGATACAATTAAATTTGGCAAATAGGTCAGTAAACATAGCAGCAGATATTTGAATTTAAATGATATACTAAATTTACATGTTTATCTATCATGCTGTGAACTAAATAGCCAAGATACGAATGTGTGCTTATGTGCATTTGAGAAGGCAAGGAGAAATGCATCACTTTTCAAAACATCACTGTGTATAGAAAATAAATGGAAAAAATCAATAACAAAATCATTTGTAGAAAAATAAAACAACATATATTACATTTACTCAAATACTTACATACAGTTTTCCCTTAGTATTTGTGGGTTTTTGGTTCCAGGATGCTAGAATGTTTGGTTCAGACGCAAAATCAGAAAAAGTTCAAATCCTTTATTAAAAGTGGCATGACAAGAAAATGTTTCCATATGTTTAGTACACATGCAATTAAAGAATTTTAAATCTCTGATTCATTAAATACGCAGATGCAGAATTCACAAAGTTGATGATTCATCATATACCTATACTTGATGTTATACTACATTAAAAGATGAACTCCATTAATAATATAAAATGACTGAAGTGACTGAGCAAAAGGAAACTAAATGCCAAGTTATGTGTATTTAACTTTACATCATTAACAACTGTATTTTTAATGTTTAGAGCAAATATATTTCTCCTTGTTGTCATATGAGATTTCAACACCAATTGCCTTTGAAGGCAGATACAACTACATCAATGGTTCCAAGTGTTAGTAGGAATCACAGTGGATAAATAATAAAATATTCAATTGTTGAAGAGAAGAAGATAAAGTTGGGTTAACGAATTTTTAAATACTTTAAGACTTTTCACGGGGCAATGATAAATATCATAAAGCTTCTTGGGAGAGTAGATTCTACACTTGCCAAACCTGTCATGTCACAGATTTCTCTTACAGCGTCTTGTCTCTCTTGTACTCCAAAGAAGATGCGTTAGAAAACACTACACTAGAGCTTTTAAAAGTAAAGTTCTGAAATAACCCACCTGTTTCCAGCAATAGTTAACATTACACTACACATAGTAAGTGAGTACCTTCATGATTCTCCTGATTACAAACATACAAGCAAAAATGCATAATGATCAGAACTTTAGAAATCTAAAGTGGTTGTAATGGAGAAATGTCAAAGGCGCTGACTGCCCCTTATTCTAATCATAGTTGTGATAGTTAATTTAAAAAAATCAATAAGGGAAAGAGAGAGCATCTGGAATATTGCTATAAAAAAAAAGAGAATGAATTCAAAGATCAAAAGAGAGAAAGAAAAATGGACAGTTAGAACAGCTGTGCACTGTGAATTAAAATAGAACTTTCTCGTCTTCAGCATTACTGATATGGTGCACTAGAAAACTTTGTGTTGTGATTGGCTGCCCTGTATACTGTAGGATATTTAGTAAGCTTTAGTAGTACATTTCTTCCCCTAGTTGTCATAGTCAGAAGTGTCTCTACTCTACTCACATGTGGCCAGATAATCCCCAGGAGGAATTTTCCCTGTTCAGAGCTCTTTGTTTAATCAACATAAATAAATACTTTCAGAAACAAATTGTAAGACACACTAGGGCAGCAGATGAAAAGAACTAAGGACATGAGAGGATTGCTGAATTAGAATTACTTTCTAAAGTAAATGTATTTCAAAGTATATATTAAGAAAACACCAAAAAAACAAAGAAACTATGGAGATTCCAAGGAATTTTCAAAATTTGCAAGAGAAATAGAAGCTAGTGGAGTTTGTCAATTTTAGTTTAGTGAATAAAGGATACAAAAAGTCAGTATCAAGATGAAAATAATTTTAATGAATTTCATTTTGTTACTGTTATACTTGATATCAATTCACTTATGAAATATATAGGACATTTGATTGAATATTTTGGAAATAGTTTATTACTAAATTTATTCATTACATTTGCCTTAGAATACTATTTCCATAATTTTAAAATAAACATCACATTCCTCATACACTAGTAGAAATTTTGGCCTGTGAATATTACCAATCTGGTGATTATGAATGATAGGAAAAGAAAGGCATTTTTTGGTCTTTCTTGCTAAATGAGTGAGAATTCCAGAAAATCCATAGCTGCTGGGTGAATATTATTGAAGTTAATGAAATGAACTTTCCATTTATGATAATTATAATTAAATTTAAATTTGTAAATGATCAGTAAGATATTGTTTAAGTATTTATAATTATTTCACTATTTTCTTACCTTCATAGAGTTATACTTGTCACTTGTGATTCATTTGGTCTTTTCCTTTTTCAGTACCTCTACAGAACTAATCTCAATCAAGAAAAGAAAATAGAATTTACAAAATCATCACAGGCAAGAATTGTACAAGTATACTACAAAATATTATTTTGGCCCAAATAAGTTTTTTAATGTTTCCTTAGTTATTACTTGCCTAGAGGTGTTGTTATTGAAGGATAAAATGGATTTGAGCTCTTCCATTGATAATTAATCAGGGAAAATTTTAATATAAAAACTTTACACAATATAGCAAAGTATTGAAAAACAAATTACCCCACATATTGTTAATTGATGATCTTTTTATAAATCCTCTCTTCTTAGTTAATTTTGTTTATATAGCTCTAAAACCGGTTCCCATTTTAACTATGCTTATACACATTCTTCTTCAGTTTTTCTGAAATCAGTATTTCTAATTTCTTTGATTACTTTAAACATTAAAATCTGACTTCATAAAAATGTGGATTTTAAAATGATATTGGTTGAGTAATACTTCATTACACATGAATATGCCATTTTCTTATCCAAGCTCAAAATACAAAGAGTAAAATAAAAGCTAACAGGGAACAGGGTGGCAATGTATTCCAAATGAAAAGAGGAACAAGAGATGGAGGGAAGGTGATGCAGAGAAGGAAAAGAGTGAAAACATTCGAGATGTATCACAGGTACCAACTACACACAAGGATTGTGGTCACTATGGGCGGTAAACTTGTACTAAGAAAAACTAAAAATTCCCAAATCTTTTTTGGCATTTAAACTTTATTTTTAACAAAACAAGTCTTTCTCCAAAATGTAAAATACACTAGAGAAGTGTTAGGGAATGTGTGGGGAAACATACACTCTTGAATGCTGCTAAGGTGAATGTAAATTTGTACAACCATTATAGGAAAAAAAAAAAAAAAAAACATGGAAGTCCCTCAAAAGTTTCAAACTAGAACTACCTTATGATCCAGTAATCCCAATACTGGCTCTTTACCAAAAGAAAAAAAATCAGTAGGTTCAAGAAAAGTCCACACACACATGTTTATTGCTGCACTATTCATAGCAGTCAATAAATGGAAGCAATCAAATAGTCTATCAATGGACAAATAGGTAAAGAAGTTGTGGAGTACACATTCACTCACACATAGGCCTACACACACGAATAGAAACTGTGCAATGCAAGAGATCCTGACATCTGTTAGCAGCATGAGTGAAGCTGCAGAACATTATGTTAAACGAAATTAACCACACACAGAAAAGGTTACTATACCATTACTATGTGATAACACTGAGATGTGAAATCTGAAGAATTGGAACTCAAGGAAACAGAATAGAAAGTCTTGAACTTTATTAGGAGTTCATAAATTCTGAGGTCTAATGTATAACATGTACCTAGAGTTAACAAAAATGCTATGCATATCCTGGAAATGTGTGAAGATTATAGATCTTAAATGTTTTCGTCACAGAAAAAGGAGGTAAATATGTGAGGTCTTAGTTATTTTTCACTCATTGCTGAGACAAAATACGCAACACCTAAAATGAAGGAAGGAAACATGAATTTAGCTTACAGTTTGTGGAGGTTTCAGTCCATAATCAGCTGGCTTCAGAGCAGGGTGGCATGGCACCGGGGCAGCACTTCAAGGCAGCAGCCAAGCAAAAGCACCCAGAACAAAATGGGGGCAGAGCAAGCCTCTTCTCCTCTCTTATGTTGTACACTGGCCGTGCCTCCCCTCTAGGGTGGGTGTAGCACTCACAAAATCTCCTAGCCCTCCTCATGCACAGGATGAGGATCTTTACAAAGAACAAACCCCGGCTGCTTGCTGAGTCTCTCAGTTAAACTTCTAAATTCTGAAGTTGACACAATGTATCAGTCATAACAGGAGGTGATAGGTGAGTCAGTTTCAATGCTGTCATTTCATGATGTATGTGTATAACAAGTCATCATGTGGTATTCCTCAAATATGTACTTTTTATTGTCAATTGTACCTCAATAAAAGTAGAAAAAACTACTCATTATGTGTAATTTTTGATACCTCACATGTACAAGTGGAAGAAGATGAATATTCCTAAGCTGGGGTTTATACTGTAGTAATAGAAACATTTAAGAAAAAACATACAATGTATAAATAATATAAATTAGAATTATATATGGAAAACAAAATATAAAAGAGAAAAATGTAGAAGACAGAATGGTTGGGTTCTATTTTTATTTTTATTTTTATTTTTTTTATTATTTTTTTAATTTAAGCGAAGAATAACAAAACAAAACAAAACACACACAAAAAAGACGACATATATAGTAAAAACAGCAAGCAAAAGAGATAAACAAACGACTAGAGTAAATACACAACATTGCAGGTTTACAAAACCAGAAGATAGAAGCTTGACAATGGTTGCAATATTGCACATCGTTATCTTTAAAATGGTTTCTTACATCAACAGACATAGACATGCAAGATTGTTCCCTCTCAATAACGAATACACTCAGCAGTGTTCTTTTCAGTTATCTTACATATACATATATACAGGTCCATATCCCTTCCTCTTCCCTTCTCTCCTTCCACCCATTCCCCTCCCGATTATCTTTGCTCTTTGAGCTGTTTTTTACCCTTACATAGTATTTATTATAGATTTTGAATCATATATACTTTTCCATTTCTTACACTAGGGAGACAATACGGTATTTACACATGTGGGTTTGATTTATCTCGCTTATGAGTATGGTCTCAAGTTGTGACCATTTACTTATAAAAGCCTCAATACAATCTTTCTTAATAGCTGAGTAGTACTCCATTGTATAAAAATACCACATCTTTTTTATCCACTCTTTGATTGATGGGCACTTGGGTTGTTTCCAAGATTTGGCTATTACAAATTGGGTTGCTATAAACATGGGTGCACAGATATCACTGTGGTGTGATGTTTTCAATTCTTCTGGGAAAATGCCCAGAAGAGGGATAGCTGGGTTGAATGGGATCTCTAATCCTAACTTCTTGAGGAATCTCCACACTGACTTCCACAGTGGCTGCACCAGTCTACACTCCCACCAACAGTGGAGAAGAGTTCCTTTTTCCCCACAGCCCCTCCAGCATTTGTTGTGGGTTCTATTTTTAAAGAGTTGAGATCTCCTAAAAAGGTGTTGAGAAGATGGTATGAAGTGATGAAATTGCCAGCATGAGGAACTACCTGTGAGTTAATGCAGCTCATGCAAAGGTCCTGGGGCTCAAACACAGCTGGCATTTTCAAGGGCCTTTGAGATGATCAGCATGATTGGAACTGAGCAAGTGAGGAAAAATAGTAGATGATGACAGTGGTAATACCAGAAGCTTCTATAAGTCACTTGAAAAACTTTCTTTTCACCCTGAATGAAATAGGCAACCATTTAGAGGTTTTGAGCAAAGAGACAATATAATTTGACTTACAATTATTAGATCATTCTGGCTACTGGTCTGAAAATACCTCTTTGTGGGAAAAGAATAAAGACTGGCAAACCAAGAAGAAAGTTACTGCAAGAATAATAATAATTGGAGATGGACAAAGACACAGCTCCAGAAAGGAATGTTTGAACTGGGGATATACTTTTAGGTAGAGTCAGTGGGATATATTTATTTTTTTTTCCATGTAAGAAAGAGCATGACTTTAAGTTCTTTCACTGAGTAATTAGAAGAAGAAGAAGAAGAAGAAGAAGAAGAAGAAGAAGAAGAAGAAGAAGAAGAAGAAGAAGAAGAAGAAGAAGAAGAAGAAGAGGAAGAAGAAGAAAAAGACATCAGCTAAAATCTGTGGCAAAGACAACTAAAGCAGAGCTTGCAGGGGTGGATCAAGGGAAAATAGAAAACAAAACCAGAACTCTTCCTTTTCAGTATCATCTATAGGCTTGAGAGTTTCAACGCTGTATCGAATCTAAGCATGTGTTTCTCACATCAAGTGTAGTTTTCTTCCTAGATAATCTGATCTTGCTTTTCAAATGTTCTCTGCTGCTATTGCTTACACCAGAAATATAACTGTACTAGAGTAATGTCTTAGCCTCACCCGGAGCTCCTTTCTCTTCTTAACCTCATCTACCCAGATGTTTTAATGTCTCTGACTCTGTACTCTCCATTTGTTTGCTGAAAGTTAGCCCTACATGTGCAATGCTGTGAGTTCAAACCCTCTTTAATCTCCTAGCATCCACAAACTCAACGTCATTGACAGGATTGTTTTCGTAGTCGAGTCTCACCTAAAGCATTTTTGTCATCTGAAGGTCTCTCACACTCCTGCCAGTTTGGTTTGATCTTTCCCTCCATGTTCCCATGATTTTCTAACATTCTAACATGTGTCCACTGTAACTATATGACCAGTGATTACGGAGATGATGTCCATGTATGAACCTTTCACAGTGGAGTTAGTGTGCTTTATTTTGTATACATTTGATTTCATCAGTATAATTAATTTCCGATACATGAATTTGAAATTTGGTTATGAGAAATGCTGAAGGTGAACAGGACAAGAGCTACCTGATTGATTAATAAGAATTCTGGCCCATCCTTTCTCCTGTGGTTGACTACACACCAGCTGCTGTACAACCTACTGTCACCAACCATGTGTTTTCCCAGGTTCCACATCTGGGAATGAATTTCTCGAAGTTCTTCATCCTTTCCCTCCATGTGGCATATGAGAAGTTTTTCATTCCCCCTCTTTCACACCACTCACTCAAATTTCAGAATTCTTTCATCTCCCACAACTCCAGAGCTCTTACACAGGACTGGACTTTGGTCAAAATGTTTAGTTGGTCAGAGCACGTGAACACACAGCCCTAAAATCTTAATCTCTTCCAATCCTCATTTCTGTTACAGGGAAATTTGCTTTACCAGTTCTTATCATTTCCACTTCAATTTTGACCTTATGTCAGGTAAACAGAGTCAACAGTCCAAGGGCTTTGGACTGTGTAGAACTATTCACAATAAATTTTTTAAAATGGTGTCAGCGTCAGTGCCCTAGTTTTCAAGTTTATTTTCTACACACAGTAAGTGGTAACTAGCATGTAGTTATATTTATTTTAACATTTAAAATGTATTTTATTTGTATCGTGATTGAAGGAAACTCATGGTGTTAGTATGGACCTTGAGAGCTTGCTCGGAAGTTCTAGGAGGGGAGTGAAGCCACTCTTACACCCTTGACGGAGGAATGGTTGTCCTCTATCGGGGGTGGTCGTCCTCTTCAACCGAGCTCGCAGCTTCGGGAGGGACGCACATGGATCACTGAGGGAGGAAGGAGGCACCAGCCCAGCCAGCCAGGTCAGCTGACTCAACCTTGGCGATCAATGGGGTGATGGATGTCACAGCCTGACCACCCTCACATCCCATGATGTTAGTATGAAACATTACTTGCAGCGCCCTTTTCTACTCATGTTCTGTTGACAAAGTCCAAGTATGAAAAAAGATAGACCAGTGTTCTGTTGACAAGGTCCAAATATGGAAAGTGTCTTCTGAAAAGGCCGCAGCATAAAAATTGGCTTTGTGGGAATGGGTTAATGCTTCTTGGGAACTATTGTGCTAATTTGTGCTCTGACACAGTTTGGAGAATTTCTTTCCTTCTTTCTTTCCCATGCACAAAATTAGTAAACAAAGTACAGAAACTCCCTAACAACAAAGGGATACTTTATAAAATATTTTTCTGCAAATGGTGTAACTGTCTGACATTGAGTCAGACTGAGATCAAGGTTATATTAGAAGTTTGGGAGCCTTTAATGATAATAGTAATGACCAGCTGTCTGGGTCTGTCTGGGAACCTCTATACAGGGAGGCCAATATGCTACTATGTTTTGAGGGAGACAGGGTAGGTAGCACATCCTTGCAGCTGCAAGAACATCACAGGGAGATAGGGGGGCTAAATCAGGGCTGAATATAGTCTTGTGTTTTGCAGGTTTTTAGTTAGGCTACCGCAATGGAGCATTTATTAATAGCAAAAACATGCTTCAAGGTCTTTAACTAAATTTAAAACTTTCTGCCTATGCTGACGAATCATGTAACCATACAGACACCTGTAGATTTCATTCTTTTATCCAAACTTTCAACCCTGGCCAAAAAAGAAAGTATATATTATTCTGTTAGAGCTTGCAAAAGTAGTAGTAATAGTAATGGTAGTCGTAGTAGCAGAAGCAATAAATGAAGCAGATTCAAGCAGTTTCTGAGCTGTTTGTGCGTCTGTTCTCCACGCGCCAACGCTCAGCCCACCTTGGGGGACTCTGTGGACCTAGCCTGGCTGGACCATGGCAGTTACTCAGTGTTATTGCTGCTGATTCTATGAGGAAATAAATTTAAATATACAAACAAATTGACCTTTTGAGTATAGCTCATTTAAAGCATGGGGATGTACTGATTAAAAGAGGTAGATATGGGAATTTTTCCTTAATGCAGTTCAATAGCATTTCAATTTTGCAAAATTACACACTCAAATATATACAAGTAATAACTATGACAATGCAAGGAAAAGAAGAGTTGAAACAATGATGACGTGTTGGGAAATATTTACAACTCAATATGTATTCTGCACAAATGATATTGCTAAATAAAAAATGCATCAATATAACTTGAATTTTTTTATTAAATGCAGTATTGTATTAATCTCAAATAAAATTTTAATAGTATATTTTCAACACGAATTCATTCTAAAGTACACAATTTAAAGTATATATATATATACACATATATATGTATATATATGTGTATATATATACATATATATGTGTATATATATATATATATTTTTTTTTTGGCAGTACTGGAGCTCAAACTCACAATCTCATGCCTGCCAGGTAAGCGCTTAAGCCACTGAGCCAAACTTTCAGCCCTATTTTTTTTGAGGCAGGGTCGCACTGTGTAGTTCAGGCTGGCCTTGCTCACTTTGCAGCCCAAGTTGGCCTCAAACCCACAACTTTAGTATATATTTTAATCAGAAAGATTATATGCATAGAGATTATGTAATAAGTAAATGCATTATATGCATTCAATAATACTATTTAATCAGATATATCAGATATATCCATAAACTGATCTATCTATAAATCTCTAAATAATTTTAATATTGCTAATGCAAAGTTTTAATCATTTGGTCTCAAGGAGAATTAATGACTTGACTAGAAATAGTTTTTAATATTGAGTGAAAAAAACTTGGATTACTTTTAT